>DF240757.1:85934-102788 GCA_000507305.1 Breviolum minutum Mf 1.05b.01
ACTACCGACGAGAGAGAGAGAGAGAGGGAGAGATAAGCCAAAGCAATACATGATCAAAGACACACCTGCAATTTGCCAGCATTTTCTCACAGCAAGGAAATTTCCCATGGATGTGGCTGTGGATGGACAACATGGCAAGCTGCAACTTGGCCAACTGGACACAAAAATACAAGACGTCATGCAATGTCCTATTCCAATCAATACTTGTTGCTCCCTTCTTTGCTCAACGCAAAACTCACCCATGCCCACATGGGTTGCATGCTCAGACATTTTGTCACTTGAACTATCTTCCATGGTCCCATGGGTCATGGAACGTGTGTTTTGGCTGAGGTACTGGACTGATGCTGGGTCCTTTGAAGTCACCCGCTCCAACCTCGACGGCACTGATGTCGAGGTGATCCAAAACAAGTCCGTGTGAAGCTCATGGTGAAACATGGAGAGAGCAACAAAACGTCAGGCAGCAATTAAAACATATTAAAACTGGAAGCAACATCGTTGTGAAATCCTTCATAGGTTGTACATTGACCCCATTCTTTGATCAAACAATTGCAGTGTCATTGAAAGCTTGATTTGCAACACATGAGTCCTTGGCATTTTATGTCCCTCCTGTGGTTTCAGATATGGATGTGTTTGGGGCCATTTATGCTTCAGTACACATCATGGAAGGCATCATATTACATCATGAGCCGTGTCAGCAAGGAAGCTGTGAATGAGTCCGCAAAAAAAGGTAGCGACTTAGCTGCAGATTAAATTAGAGCTGGCAAGGAGACGGAGTCAATCACTTGACACGTGATCATCCAAAGTCAAAGAGGGAAAGTTGCTTTAACATGCTTTATCATTCTTTAACTTTGCTAGGAAGATGTGGGAAGATCACGTGGCTAGCAGCTAGCAAGACAAAACAACACGAGATGCTTTTGATTCATGGCGTGTCTCTGAAACCAAGTGATATGTCGATTTTTCCAGGCTTTGCCGACAACTTGCCAATGAACCTTGAGAATATTACCACATCTCACTCCCCAAAAGCAAAAAATCATTATTCCATGTCCTTCCCATGCAACATGCCGCCCGCCAAAAAAACATGTCATACTAGAGATGGAAACCCGCACCAGTTGAGATGTTTTTCTGTGAACTGGATAACCAGATATCTTTTATCAAGCAAACCAAGGACACATCACTGGCTTGCATGATCCTCATGGTATTGTTCTTCATCAAGGCACAGAGCTAGGCTTTTTGGAGGTGAGGTCCTATGCCCTGGTATTGTAGCTGTGTCCTACTTGTAACTGGAAAACCCATTGAAAATCTTTAACTGAACCCATTCATTTTGACCAACAACCAACTCATGCATGATGGTTTTCAGACAATTTCGGACACCATTTTGTTTCCTCAGCCCCCAACTGGAAGGCAAGATCTATTTCACCTTGCTTGGCACGGCATATGCGAAAATTGGCGGACCCTCCATCTCTCGAAATGGCAAGTTGCAGCGCTGTGATTTGGACGGCAGCACCTCAGCTTGCAGGTAAACTGTGAGAGTCCAACTTGCTGTGATTGCATATCCGGTTAGCTGACTAGCCAAACAGGAACCAAGTTACATGAAACAATGTGCATCATTGATTTTAAACGTTGGATTATCGATTGTTGTGAGATGAATGGATCGTTGCACTTGTACATGTTTGTACTGGGTATGATTTTCAGGGAGGATGACCAGGGCATTGCTGATACCCTAGTGACTCCCATTTGGATCATCATGCTAGAGAAGCTGAAAAACGTATGCATAAAGGATCATAAAAGCGTATTCAAAATGATTCAAAAGGCCTCATAAAGCACGTCGCATCAGATAGAATAACTGGAAGCGCCTTTTGACTCAAGCATCATGGTTGACTTGTCATATTGTATCCTGTGGCTCCATTTTGAGCCTCATTCCTGTGCGAGTTGGTCAAGCTTGAAACGAGGCAACTTGGAAACGCTCGCAGAGTTTGGGTCGACCCAGCCAGTATCCATTGCCCTTAGCACTGTTGATGCGGAAAGTCGCGTGAATGGTGAACTTTGATGCGGGCAAAAAACGTGTTGCTATTGTTGCTGGATTCTGGCTACAAAGGGTTGTTTTGGCATAGCTGTGCGGGAAAGCAGGAAATTGTATGCACTTACAACCAGAACGTCCGAGGAGACGCCAGCATTGCACAAGCTAAAGACCAGAAAGGAGTGATTAGTTACCCTAGTGGCTGGGCCCCTCGGGAGTTTTTGCAAATTTAGATGCATCGCTGAGTGTGACTGATCTTTCATAGGGGAATCTGGGAATATAATCTTGCAACGGATTTTCCCAATGGCATGATGGGCACGGTGCTCAAATTTGAGCCTTTGTTTTGTGGGGACCCATGGATGGACGTTCTGGTTCAAGGTCATATGACCAACGACAGTTTTACAAGGAAGCAAGACAACCTGCACAGCACAGGAAGGATGATCCACCTGTACCTGAGCTGTTTTGTCGGTTCTTTGTAGTACTCAGTCACTTAGTCTCGAACTTGAGACTTAGTTACACCATCCAACTCAAACAGCAGCCTACAAAAAGTCTGGCAAGCCATGGCTGACCCTGACAAAGGGGCTAAGAAAAGGCTCCGAGCAGCGGCCAGAGCCGCGCTCAAAAGAACTAAGCGTACACCTGCTGCAACTGATGCGCAGGCCACTACAGAACACATAAACAGCCCGTGTTTGTTTTTGTCAACGTTTGGCTGATACTTTTGGGTGACCGGAAACTGTGCAAATAAAGTGGAGATTAAGGAGGATCACATACAAAAATCAAAATGTGATCATGTGTGATTTTTTTGGTTGACACTGTGGCACTGTTACTGGGAGTGGGGGTTTGCTCCAAAAATCTTTCTTTTCAGAGTCTGATTGGATGCTCGGGAGCATGGATCCACCATGTTTGAGGTCGAGGAACTCTTGACGGATCCGGAGCAACTGAGATTCAAATGCGAGACCAGATTTGTTAGCTGTGGAAGTTGGATGTTGTCAGCGAAAAGAGCTGCCTAGGGGTATCTCCAACCTTTGCATGGGATGATGGGGGAACGCCAAGCTTCCTGATGTTTCTTGATACTTTTTGCATGTGCATCAAGAAATGTTTGTTGACAATTTTCAAGTTGTTTTGGCAGTGAGTGTCATCCCGCTTCATTGTTTTTGATGACTTTTGCACGGGTTCCCTCTATCTTTGACATCTGGGATTCCCCAACTCCCTTGGCGCAATAAGTCAGAAGTCGAGCTAAGGAAATATTGCTGTCCCATCCTACAGTGTTTGATGGATGAACCAGTCGTTGCAGAGGCCTGGGCTTTGAGATTTATCCATTTCACAGCCAATGGGAGACTCCAGTTAAACACACAGAAAAAAAACAAGAAACACAGGTTCAGGTTGATGACATTTTTCAATACCCATGATGACCACCGACCATGAGGCTCAAGATGAATTCTGGGATGATGGTAAATAATATTGCATACTGTAATGGATGATTAATCTGAAGCATGAGCTGATCATAAGTGATCATAGCTACCATAGCCGACGTTTGGCACTCCAGGATGGTTTCACCTATGAACGTCATGGTATTCAGTCAGCCTTGAGTCATCGCTGGCGCAGTCCGATGACCGGTTGCGATATGGGGGACACAGTTCCTTAACCAATCACGTGTAGCTGTGAAACGACTTGATACATCTATGAGGGCCAAGGTATAGCCACTATATAGCCACTATATAGTCGGCTTTTGCGAGAGGAAACGCTATGTATACAAGGGCAGGACTGCGTGAATCTTGAAGTGGATAGATCTTCAGCATTCAAGATGATATCGGAGTTTCACTAACAACAATTTCAAGGTCTAGGCATGTCAGTAGCCTTGGTGAAAATAGTGACACGACGCCAGGCCTAGAATCATCCTTGCTGCATGTGGTGTTTTTTTGGTGACAAGTAAAACCTGGAAGTCGTCCAGTTATTTGACCTCCATCACTTCTCCAAAAACAATCCCTGGGTCACAGACGGTCATGCCGACTCCCCACCCATACTGACTTACATTTGAGGTCCTGCCTATCAACAGATTAAGATCTGAGATCAAATCCTACAAGGATGAAGTCGTTGCAAAGATCATCGACCTTGTCCCTTGCCTTGCAAAAATTACAAGGCACTAGTCACTTGAAGTGACCATGGATTATCGAGTCGACTATGAGATACGATGATTGTTAGTTCACAGCTTGGGATGCTGGAAATTGCTGCAATATGTTTAGCAATACTTGAGAACAGTTTGTTTATTTAGGTGTTGATGATTATTGCGATGCTTGATGGCGTACGTGTTGTGCGGTGCTGTTTGCTGATATTGGTGATCATAGTGAGTATAATATAGTATAATATATTGATGGTGTTGATTATGAAACTAAACAGTGTTTGCTGATAGATTGTGAAATTGAATTTTGATGTGGGTGACTGTTAGGGCAATGATGATCATGAATGAATACAGATGAATACACAAGACATCATAAGACACTATTAGCAGTACTGTTGTTGTTGTTGTTGTTGTTGTTGTTGTTGTTGTTGTTGTTGTTGTTGTTGTTATGCACCCACGGTCCCCAAGAATCACCAAACGTCCTTCTCCACTTCAAGGTGCCCAGACTCGAATCACCGAGTCGGGCAGCGAAACTGCTGGATCGGGCGGAGGAATTTCTTCGTCAAAGCATGCAGTTGGACAACAAGAGATTGAAAGCTGTTTTGCACTTACGTTGTAAGCTACCTGTACAATACCATGGTGCAGCTGTCCCAGAGCCTCGACAGCTAACTGACACTTCATATTTTTTTGACTTGATAGTTTATGACATTGAAAGTATTTGACATTTGATATGCGTGTGCGTGTGTGTTTTCGAAGTTGTGTTGCCTAACCGTATTGCATTGTTATATGCCAAAGGAATAGATTAGATTTTGATAGATTTTGCTTACATTGGATTTTGTTTTTGCCCATTGCTTGTAAGGAGTTGCTTGATTTACTGCTGGGTGACAAGGAAGTCAAACCTTTGTTGGAGCTACTGGAGTCCTATGAAACGCTCCATGTCGCCGAGTGGACAGAATCTTTGGATTTTGACTCCTGGTAGTCTTTAGATCTCACATGTAAGAGTTAAAGGTTGAAGTTGTTTTTGCATGTTTTTGCCTTGGAGTGCTTTTTAACCAGTGATTTGTTTCATGTTTGGGTGCGTTTGGTGATTTGCGAGTGTTGAAACTGTTGCAAGTTTTGATGTACGACTAATGATTCATATTTATATACACATTTTGCAGTATATGATATATATAAATATATATGTATGTACATAAAATAGGCTAGGTACATTAAGCTTTATAGTTTCCGCATTTTTGTGCATTGTCCTGTTGAATGTCTTGTCAAATCACTGTGTATTGTCATACTCCTACCTACGTTTCCCCAGAGCTACCGACAGAACAACAAGGATTTTTTAAATGGATATGATATTAAATTGAAACTAACCACTATTGTTCTTTGATAATGCCTGTTTGATTATTGATTACTGTAACCCTTTATTTCTGGTGGTGGTAATTTTGGAGTATAGCTATTTGAATCCCATGATATTGAAATTTTCGTGTCAATTTTTTTGACTGCAAAGCTGAATTTGCTTCCAACTGCCATCGAAATCGCTGCTCAGAACATGCTATGGGATCTTCACTGGGCCGGTTGGGAGAATGGCTTGAATCCACAGTGCCAACATTTGTTCGACTCGGAACTGGTGTCGCGACTTGCTAAGTTGGCAAGCGACTTTCAGACTGAGGTGGTCGCTTGGATTTAGGATTTTCTTGTTTTTGTTTTTGGGGGGCGGAGATTCTTAGCCCATGTGATGGATGCGAATATATACTTGTTTAGTTTTGTCTGTTGAAGGTTGAGTGCTTTTTGTTAAGTTGGACGTATTTGTGAAAGTTAACCTTTCAGTTTTCGGTGTTTTGGCTTTTTTGTCACGTTTTTTCTATAAGTTGGGTTGGATTGGACATGCCACTGGTGGTTCGTTGCAAGGACAGTGTGAATGATTTATGGTCTGTGACTTCGACATTAGCCAAGCGCACAAAACTGAACTCTTGGGTGAAGACAGCGGCATTGGTTTTCACAAGTTTTTGGCAAGACTACATCGTTTTTAACGTCGATGCCGCTTGGAAGGTTGGAAAGGATTGGGAATTGGAAAGGTGCATTGGCAGGACAGGAGTGCTGGGGAGTCGATTGGGTATGTAGACTATTGATTTGAAATGTCGTCGACTTGCAGGCATTGAGAGGGATGATGGTGAAGACAGGAAATTCATGCAAAAATTCCAAAAGTAGTCTCTAGTGTATTTATCACTTCTGCTTGGATTGGATGGCTGCAGCATTCAAAAAGAGTGTTGGAAGATGTTGGAAGGTTTGCTTTGGTCACTAGAATTTTAAAGTGTTACTGTTCGTCTAACTTGCATGATCATCCAAGTATCGGCGTCGTGTAGGAAAGCAAAGGCTTGGCGATCATGATTTCACCCCGGCGGATGTCTACTCCTTTTTGGCACAGGTTGTCCGCTTGTCCCCCCCCCCAATAGTGTTCAAATCTCAGGGATGGATATTTAACAATGAATGACTTGTCAGGGTCTACAGTAGCTTTTCATGTTTTGAATCTTTCTTTGTTGAAGAAACTGGCTGCTCACATTGCGGCTGGCTGAGGTGAAATTAGGAAGCCTTTCCGAAGAGCTGCTGAAACTGGCAGCGACCTTCATGCAAGACCCCAAACTAGCCGCTGCACATGCTGAAGAGCTGCTTGAAAGGCATTGGCACAGAGCAAGACTTTCTTGATCAATCATTACAATCATATAGATGATTGGGTGCGTACACGTGAACTATCAAATCAAAATCCAGATTGTAATGTACAGATGCAATTATAATTTTTTGGGCAATGTGGAAACCTCGCTGCACGGTTTGCAAAGTTGTTAGGCCACCGATTTGCAAAGAAGTTTGGGTGTCTCCATCAGCAAATGTCGGGGATAAGATGTGATGAGGGGACTCCTTTTCCAGGCTTAGCTAGCTTAGTTTCTGTGCAGATCTGATTCATAGTCTTTGAGGTTGTGGGGTTGTGATTTGCAGCTGCGACAAATCCAATTGCCGATGGATGAAAAGAGCATCTCAGCAGCCAAAGCTTTCGCAAGTCATCATGACACATGGATGCATGCAAATATATATATATATATACAAATTCAAATCGTCAATCAACATCAAAGATGATAAGACTCTTTCAACTAGTCTGAAAGAAAAAGGCAATCATCAAAGTGAATATTCATGACTCTTGACTCTTGTTTTTATGATTGCCATATTGCCGCCTCCAAGGAGCGGATGTTTTGCTGGAACTGGCAGAACGACAGATTGACGACCGTCAAGCGCCACTTGGAGTAGGTTGGTTGGAGCTGACAAACTCGATTTGATAGGTGAGAGGTTGTTGTAATGTCCTGTTCATGTTCTGATATGTTCTGTGTAGATCAAGTACCAGGCTTTACATACTGAATTCTGATGTTGATTGACATCTACCCTACGAATGTCCAGTGAATAGCAGTGATGTTCTGACCGACTCTTTGCCCCTGCTCAACAAATGTTGTACCGGTGGTACCCTCTTTTGGAATTTCAGGATCCAGTTTTTATGCATGTTTTGGACTCATGTTTTGAAGTATTAATTAATACACTTTAGTTTGGCCACTGACCAACTATCAAAACCTCATATTTCAAATGATTGGATGGTTCTTTGTCTTCCGGAAACATGCCGGGAGCATCTGGGAACATAACCCCCCCATTAAACAAACACCTTCAGGGCATTTGTTTTGTAGCCGCCAACTCACCAACTCGTAACCACAGCAGCAGTCGGTTAAGGAAATTGGATTTGTTGATGAAGGCTCGCGAATCTGATCCCCAGAATTGCCGTGTACGCAAAGCCTTGAAACCTTTGTACCTCGGTTGGGGGTGCTTCGTTGAGGAGTTGTTCCTTATGGGGTGGAGATGAGAATGCAGACTGCGCAAAAAGAGATGACCTCCCCAAAAAGAGATGAGGAACCATGGCAGCGCGGCCATGGTAGGAAACTCTGGCATTCAGGTATAGTTCTATCATGTGGATATGTGTTACTGAAAAGTGGGTGCAAGAAAAGACGTCTCATTTGTATATTTATATATATATACATTTATATTGGAGCATGCCGAAACCCTGAAACTGTGGGAAAATAAAAACATCACTATTTTCAGTGTCCCTTTATGAACCTTCATGATGCACTGTTGCAGTGCTTTGGCGGGATCCACTATTTATTTATTATGTAACTATCGAGTCAAAATATACAAATATTTGTGTATATTTACTATGAGCCGCACTGTACTTATGTATTTTGTCGTGCGACTACATTAAAACTCCTGACAACTATCAGAGCCCCTGCAAACATGCCATTTCCTTGAAGATCTTACTGAGGCTGCTGGAGCTAGTGGATCTTGATGAGAGGATGGACATGGAATGCACTTTGATCGAAGTTTGCCTTGAAGATGACGCAGAAATTCCAAAACAGTGCCTGGTCATTGAAGCACAATGTTGTCTTCCTGTTACAGTCAGTAATGACTCCTTGTCAGACTGGGCCTAAGCATTGAACTTAGCTTTGTGACATCTATGTCATCGTAAGAACTGGCAGTAGAGTGAAGCAAAATCAACTATGGGATTTCAGCAAGACGGGACAAATCCGTGTGAATCGAAGGATGCTTGCAAAACTGCAACTGGAAGCTGAAAATTTGCAACACCTTGAAGCACCATTACTCATGACCTTGGCATGGCAGACGCTTGGCGGCCCCCAAAGAGTGTTTTCCAGGACTTTTCTTGCCATAGTCATGGTAGCTACGGTAGTCATCTGATCTTGTAGTCTGGAATGTTTTTGGAACCACCTTACATCGCGCATGATTCTTGTGCACTGGTATCTTAAGTACAACGCTAAAAACATGTGCGCTTTTGCACATGGGGTTTTCGCCCACCAGTTGCCCTGCTTCCTTCAGGTTGTCGGAGGAAAGACCCAGCGATGCAGCTCGCCTCGCTGTGCTGGCAGCCAAGAAGCACAATGAAGAAGACAATTTCGACCAAGCTCGTCAGGTGGGATTGAAACGATTTTCCACGTGAAGTCCTTGGAATATGATCCGAACAATTCATGCCGCTATGAAATGCTATGAATGGATTGAGATTGGATTGAAGTTGAAGTGATACGGTAGGTGGATGTAGTTGTTATCCTTGAGCTTCGAAGCAGGATTGGTTGAATGGGGGGCGAAAGAGAGACAGATCCCTATACAAAATGCCAGGCATATATATATACACATTTGGGTGGCGGTTTCAAAATGCTTTATTTTCATTCCTATTTGGGAAATTATCCAATTTGACTAACATTTTTCAGATGGGATGAAACCACCAACTAGAGCTGCACAGAAAGAACGAACTTGCATGCAAAGTTCTTGTTCGAGTTTAGTCCCTGCAAAGTTATTACATGAATATATTTCATGATATGATATGTTATTCTATTTTTTAATATGCGTTTTTAAATAGATACACTCTGCACATGTGTGAGGCACATGGTTACTTTTTGCCAGTTTGAAATCATGCAGAGGAATCATTTTTTGTCTTGAAACTTGGCCCTGGATTCTTTCAATAACTTCAGTACCGATAGGAGATCAAAGTCATTTACAGGCTCCTTCCAACATGTGCAGCTTACCGTTCCACAAATCACCGTTTCATACAGGCCTATGTGGCCGCTTACCGCTGGGACTTACGAAACGAAGATGCCCGAGATCAGATGGTAGAGATTTGTGCCGAGACGGGTGCGCGCTGTTTGGATTTGCAGAGGGAATGTCAGAAGTTGAATGCGGAGTTGGTACGCTTGAGGTCAACAGTGATCACATGGTGTTTGGAAGAGTTTCACTTGGATCCTGATAAGGGCGGGATCTCCCGAAGCTATGGCGTACGCAGCCCACATTTTCATTTCAATCACTTTGAAGGTTGGATGGAATTCTTCCCTCTTGGAGTTTATGGAGCTCAAGAATCCAAGGCATCCTTCCAGATGTTTTTGAAGCCTACTGAGCTCTTGATGCATCGTCTCCACAGTGGACTGCAGCATCAGAGTACAAGCCTCGCTTTGAAGACACGAGTCTGTGTGGGATCTACAGAACATAGTGGCAAGGTCAGAATTGTGGGAAACCAGGATGCTTAGTTGCAAGTTGCCACATGAACAGCATTGAACAGCAGTATCAACAAATGAAACATGAATATATATGATATATAAATGTTGTTTTCCAAGATTGTTGTCTTACAGTGTGATTTAGGTCATCGTTCTTGTGAACATGCGATTCTACAGTCTTTTTGCCAACTGTTGGGATGAGCAAGAGCCAGCCTCAGCATGGTGATCGAAAATTGCACGCTAGAGAACGCAATCAGAAATAGAACAGACATGGTATGCATTCGAGATGTTCCCAATAGTGATCCCAACGGGAGATGCCCAAGAAGATGAAGTCAGAAGGAATGTTTGAACATCAATGGGTGGGCATGACTTGGGAGAGACTTTGTCAGTCTTTTGTAAATTGGACACGTTTTCACAATCTCCAGTAGGAACCACACAACGCCATACCTACTACTGCAACCTAAATCATATCAACTCACATTGTTTATTCTAGCTTGCAATTGCACACTTTCTACTGTAGCATGCATCCCGCATAATTACTGTTTTCAAAAGCATTGAACCAACACAAAAAAGAGACGTCAAACCAGCAACCCTTCCGAACAACAAATCTCCAAGGACTGTTGGCAGCCGAAGTTGGTTTTGCCCAACTTTGTTGACACCTCTGATATCACGGAACACATTGGAAGCGATGAAGAGCACATGTGGAGTGTTGAAATCAACGTGGAATTTGAAGAGATGTGTTTTCATACCCGCGATGGACCGCCAATTCCCAGCACTTCTTTGATCCTTGATATGGTAGTGCGAAAACTGACAGATTGTGAGGAGGGTGATGAAAAGGTGTTTTTGAAATAGTGTGCATATGTGTGCATAGTTTTACTATGTGTTACTTATATGACTTATATGTATTAAACGATTAAAGTATCTAATTTACATTGAAATTATACACACATATATATTTACAATTATACATGCAACCGCATGCAACTATAGTGTTGAAGATGTCTTTACCCCTCCTTAAAGAGAATTATGGGAAAATCCGAATTGCCTACGATTCCTGACCTCAGCTACCGTCAGCGTTTAACCTTGCCAAGGCGATCTCTGGTGGATTCTGATGCTTTCTTTGAGACAGCTGGAAGCTTGACAATGTCTCATCCCATCGGCTGCCTTTGAACAGCTGAGGAAAGTGGGCGAGAAACGATCCTTTAAAAACTGGAGGAATCGTTGGAGGCAAAAAAATGGGGAGATTCACTTAAAGGTTCATCAGATGTCTCCAGTCAAAAAAATGGATGAAGTTGAAGCGTGTACTCTCAATGAGTTTCAGAACATGCATTTCATAAATTTGGAGTCATTAAAAACTGTCAAGACACATCATGCCAGAGGATTTGTTCATATTCGTTCCATGTTCATGTTCGGAAGGGTAAAGAGCTTTGGCACGGCATTTGGTATGGCATTTTTTGCGCATGGTTGGACACTGCAATTTTGGCTCAAAGTTGCCGGGTGTGACGCAGCTCCAATCCCTGTTCCGGGTAAACCGGGCTGGGCTCTGGCACCGTGTTTTCAGGCCGGCATACCAGCACCAAGACACACCAAAAGTACAGTATCCAAAAATGTCATCGAAAAGGATTCGTGAGGAAAGACTGCAAGCTTGAAAGCCAGCAGCTACTAACAAGATGGCTCGATTGGCTAGATGCAGTAGAAAGCTCCAACCATCTCCAACCAATCTGATCCCCATGGTTCCTGCATCAATTGTTTCCGATGGATTCTCGGAATTTGGATACTGGTGACCTATGCCTTGCTTTGAGGTCATGCTCGCAAGATCACGCTTTCCCGCCCAGGACAGGGGCACGGAACTTGCTTGGAAATATTACAGTTGCGGCACATACCTTCCCTCAAACCCTCAAACTAAACGGGGACACAAATGATTCTGGAGAGCTGCCGTTTTGAGAGAGTGCAGTTGTCCTGGTTGGCCCATGTTGGACTGGCTCTTGCGTAAAAAAGAACCACATGGTAAGGGATCCTTTCAAACGGGATCCTTTCGGAAATCGGATGAATTCGGATGATACATGAGAAGACAACCCATGGCAACCAATTTGAGGCAGATCCCATTCTTGTCAACTGGCCTGTTTGTTTGGGATGAGCATCGTCACCCCAGCAACCGCAGGTCCTTGTGCGTGGTGTCTCAACGGTGGGAGCCTGGATCAGGGAAAGGAAGGTTGACGGGTTTCGATGCGTCAAAGGCAGAACGAAATGGGGTCATTTATACCAATCGTGCCTTGGTGTCCTTTCTTCACAAAATGAGTCTGTGCCCATGTATGAATATGTATGTTGAATCAGGTATGCGGACTGTTCATGACTGTTCCATATCATTCTCAATGGTGCAATTACTTAACATCTACGTTGGCGCGGACCGAAACAGCAAGATGTTCCAGCCAGAATGATCCAATTATCCAATTTATATAGTACTCGTATGACCTTTTAACACAAGCTCCTTGTGAAACCTGTCTTCGAATGTTGGACAGTCGTTATTCGTAAGTATGTAAGTCCGCTTGGTTCGGAATTCTGAAAGTCTCAAAGAGACACCAGTCATCACCAGTCATCACCAGCCTCAGCTGACGCATGTTGAAGCAGCCAGGCATTGCGGCCGCCCCCCTGCAGATCTGAGGCAACGATGGTTGGGTTTATTGGACGAATCTTGAAACCACAAATAGGCACAACATGCACCTGGCATGTTGATATACTTCATCATTCATCCTGATATATGTTCCAAGCATGGAAAAACAAAGCCTTCACAAGTTAACCATAATGGCGTGTCCCACCGCACGAGACGGACTAGACTAATGCTTTGTGACACATGGCAAAGGGGGCATGGGCTTCTAGTTCGGGCACCCCGGTGGAGTGGAAGGTTGAGCATTCCGTACGGGAAAAATATCACTCCAGGATAATACAGTATAGCCCTGATCTTCCACGTGCAAGTTTAACTTGAACTTTGGTAACGTGCCAGTTAAACCTGCACTTTCAACTTTGGTAGGACATTGTTTGCGTGCTGTGATATCGGTGGATCAAACATCATGGTAAAAACAAGTAGTGCTAACGTGCGTGAAAAACCGTGAGAAGTGCGTGAAATCCCCGTGAGTTTGCGTGAAAAGTGCGTGAAAAACTGTCAATTTAGATTCTTTGCTCCGGAGCTGTTCTCGTTGTCGACCATGTATTTGTTTCCACGTGTGGAGAAGTAAAACAGGAACTTTGAGTAAAGGCTGTCCTTTAGCGTAACGTGCAAGTTTAACTTAGCCTTTGGAAGTTCAGGGTAGATTAGATAATTAGTGTGGGATGTTTATAAGGGTTTCAGGGTGATAGCATCATATTGTTTCTACGACCAGGTCACTACCACATTAATTTGTGGATGAGGTTACTAGCACCATATTCACCAAAGATTTACTGAAAGCAATGTGAAGCACTGAGGACTATTTATTGGCCATTCATGGAAAATAGGCCATGCAGAAGATGTCTTCAATACAGGCTTGCAGGTCATTTTCCTTTAACGCCATGAGCATTTCGAATGTGTATAGTATCGTGGGGTGGTGTTAGCATGTTGCACAACCGAGGCTGAATGAAATGCATTTGGGATCATTGAGCAACTATCACTGCCATCCCACCTTCCACCATATTGCAAAGGACAAAAAAGGCTGTGAGTTTGGGATTGTCATACCGCTGGATATCTGGCTCAAGGCCATTGTAGCCAAAAAACAACGTGCCAAATTTGTGTTCCAGGCACATTTTTGTGAAACAAACATTGAGGGCAAAAAGGAACTTCTGAAACTCGCATGGAGGCACAGGACTTTGAAATGTGTTTATAATATGCTTCAGCTTGCAAATAGGATCAAATTCCAAAAGCAGAATCGTCCATCTCAGATTTGCTTGATATCAGGTGATGGCTCACATGAAGATGTACTTTGCAGCAGGGGTTGAAGCTCGGCCTAGAGTTGTTCGAAGCTCGAGTCATCTGAAACTTCTGTCAAGAAGCATGTAGAACCAAAAATGGACAGAACCATCATGAACCATCAGATAGAACGATCAAGTCAAGATGTTGGAGCTCGCAAATTTGCTGAAGTTCTCTGTTGGATTCATCCATGTGGATGTCCTCTTTTTTTAGGCCAGGGTTTTGAAGGAGACGGTTTTTATCGTTTTTTTTACCCATACACCATGAAACTAAATCAAGAAAAACTAGCAAGACTCAAGAAGGAACAAATAGTTGCTGAGTCAGTTTCGTTTTTGGTCTTTATTTACTTACTGCATTAATTGCTCCGAACGAAATGCGTATGATTGTAGCATGTACGAAGAGGGGTGTTCCGTAGGCGCTAGGCAAAAGGTATTTGATCATAATGTATTTATAACAATGCGGCATGTATGTATTCATATCCGTGTTGTTGGTGAATGCACGTATGTAACAATACACCTGTGCATGTGTACACCTTTCACCAGTACTGGTTTCGGCGAACCACCGAAATAGATCATAGATTCAGCGGCGGTGACTAGCATTTGCTTGCATGAACCAAGGCAATGATTGCACTCCTTGCAGCTGGACGCTCGCTTGCAAGTTTGCACCCTTCCGTTTCAGCAACAAAGGATCTACTTCTGGACATTTGAGACGTTGAACTGGTATGAGACATGATGAGAAATGTAGAATGTGCATAAACTGAAACTTTCATAAGAGTTTTCAATGTGCGCAAAGTTGATAACACTTTGAATATATTCTCCTTGTTTAGAATTGGTATACACATGATGGTTTTGGCTTGGGCTTGAAGGATGCTAAAATCAGCTGGCCAAGGTGAAGCCTTCATCAGCCCGGTGTCTACTCCCTCACAACCCACTTCCAGCATGACTCGCCCGGTGGGGTTCCGAATCAACATCCAACGGTGGAATGATAGAAATGGCTCCCAGGAAACACCCGAAATCTCCAGAACTGGACCTTCACTTTTGGACAATCATTCATGTGATAGATGAAGCAGTTACCATAGGTCGGTGAATTGGGATGGGTTTTCCCAGCTGGGTGGTTTATGGACAGTAAGTTAGTGTAAGTCTGTGATTGATTGGGTTTGTTGTTTGTAAATGAACAATTTGCGAGTTGCTAATTGACCGATGCCATTGATGCTTGTGTTGCAGAGAGAGAGAGAGAGAGAGGTCTTGAACAACAAATTGCATGAAGAATTGCAGTGTCATAGGACGTGATAGGTCCGATAGGTAGAAGCTTGCGTTTTCAGCGTTGTTTTCCTATCCTGCGATCAAATTGCAGCACTGCAGTCACATTGTCACAACTTGATGCAGGCTCGTCCTATGTCAGGTGGAAATTCCAAAGGCGACAGCGTGTGGAAGGCTGGAGATGTTTTGATGAGCCAAAAGGGTTTTCCTAAGGAAGATCCATGCATTACAGGGTTAACAACCATTCTCCAACAGCCTTCTAAGACCCTAGTTTGGAATAGTTTGGAGCAGGTATCAGTCGTTTGATTTGATGCCAACTTCGATGCACCACGAGGATTCAGGATGGTTCAGGTCTCCGTGAAACAGTCTGATTGGTTGCTTGCCAGCCCGGATGGTTTCGTTTTCTGTTTTTTTTAATATCTATCCGAATCTATCCCTCGACATGTTCATTGTACATCAATTTACTGCAGATGAAGTGTTCGAATAGAATTTAGTAAGTTAGGCATTTACTTCTTGTGTCCATTTGCATCTTTGGCTGTTGCGTTTGTTTAGTGATTCTGTGTTTGGACATGTGACATGTCTTGGAAGATGGGTCATCTCCGTTTCAGGCGGCCGCATCCATGACACTCTTGAGCCTCTCGATGGTGAGACTTGCCCAGAGACGTCAAGGAAAAGCTGCTTGTCAACAGAAGATGCGGCCCTTCACTTGTTTCCGTTGCAACCGACTTGTTCTCAATTTTCTTGTGGGAGATAATCTTTTGCACAACGTGAATTAGACCTTCAGTACTTGTAACACCTGACAGGGTTTTGGCGCAACAGATTTATGTTCCATGTGTGTGTGTGTGTCCGTGTGCTCTTGTTGAAACCCGGAACTTTATGACAAACATGGTGAGCTAGGATGCTTCCAAAAGCGTATCAAGAATCTCCACCCCCTTAACTGCCAGAAATGAGGGGGGACGTATTACAATTTTTGTTAATGTAAATTGTCACTGTCAAGGTTTGCCATGTGCTGCGAATACCGCAGAATAAAGCACCTGGGGCATGCCGAGCTACATTTTTTGTAGGGGGAAGGGGGTGATAAAATGTAAGCCCAGAACCCGGAGGTTTACATTTCTGCGATGGCGTCGGGGAAGTAAATCAAAGTAATCCAAAATACACCTGGAAAAATGAAAGTTAATGTAATGTAAGTTACATTTTCTGACGCCACCCCAAAAAAATATGTAAAACACCATTTCTAGCCCATATATCTATCAAAATAAAATGGATAAGATAAACCACAATTTTCACCTTATTTGTTTTTTGTTTTTTCATTGTTTGGGAAAATCAATAAGCACAATCAATTATCTACCTTTTTCAAAATATGTAAATGGATTGTAAGAGCTCCAACAGTTATCAACCTTATTCTAAAAAGTTGGTTGGAATAGAATACAACAATCCTTTACATT
>DF240758.1:1880-19731 GCA_000507305.1 Breviolum minutum Mf 1.05b.01
ACTGGTGAGTCCAGTTTCAGGTACACAAAAAGATAAAAGGCGAATGATGATGATGATGATGATGATGATGATGATGATGATGATGATGATGATGATGATGATGATGATGATGATGATGATGATGATGATCATGATGGAGGACAGATCAACGGGACATGATTCATCATTCAAACGAGGATGCTTCACCTTCTTGATGAGCTTACTAGTCCCAGAGTCCAAGCATCCTTGAATGTTGTTTGCCTCTATGTCCTCAACTTGGATCGTCTTCCTATCCTCACAAGTCACAGTATGTGAATTAAATCAATGACGGCTCACTTAAGCATTCCTGTACCTATCCCCTTTGAAACTCCAGGTCTTGTGGTGCAGTCATTTCCGAAGCTGGAAAGAGGTGGCTTTTTCTCAGACTGGTGGATGAAACTACTGAAAAACTCCTTTTGCCTTGAGGTTCTAGAGACATGTAAAGTACTCAGAATATACAACCAAAAGTCAATGATAAACTTGAAGGATCTTCCTTGTTTGGCAAGTTTTCAAGCTGGGCGAACGGCATTTCATTGGAAGATTCCTGGGCGATTTTCAGGAATGTATCATCCAATCCACACCGACAAGAAGTGATGTGGAACTGACCCGGAGAGTCCACCCTGGATTCAATGTACCAAGTAAGGAACATGGGCCAGAGAAAAAATCATGTATATACTTCCTGTATCCCTGGGACTTGATACTGGTAGTTGATATTCCCTTGGCTTGAAACCCAGCGAAACCCATCCATAGCAACAGCCGTAGGAATTGCTCTGGAGTCTCAGCCCTGGCATGATTGCTGGGAGTCTTAGCGGATTTTTTTTGGCCAGATTCCGGGGTATATTTTGAAAGAGACGTCAGATGGGGAGATGCATTTACTTAAGTTTATCGTGTCTATCTATCTCTGATTTGTGAACACAACTCAAACAGACTTCGACATATGTCAGTTGATGGTTGGTTGTGTAATGTATGTATAGTGTGTGTATATCGAAGTGTATCTAAGGGCATGACGTCTTCTCATTCAGTAGCAAATTTATGGTGAGGATGCTATGAACAAAGTCAAGGGTCATAGAGATGTTAAGACTCTGTTGGAGTCCATATTTTTTGTTTCTGGCCAGAAAGGATTCCAACCTGCAGCTTGAGGGCGTGCGAAGTTTGGAGTTGTGTTGCATTGCTCAAAGTCTGGCTGACCAAGGCCATGTAATGAGATACACTACTTGTTTGGCACGTGATTACCCTGAGTACCCGACCAGAAGAGTCCTTTTTGATCTTTTTCCACCTCATATACGCCGCTACGCTCTGCAAAATTATTCAGTGTGGCCATTTTTGGGGGCTTCGAGTCTAAATCAACTTTGGTTGCGATTTCACACCACTGGCCCTGGGCCGTTACGCCGCCTGAATAGTAGGCGGAGTGGACTTAGGGCTATTTCACCACTTCCTAGGAACCATCTTTGAACAGGATGTACTGACAGTATCCAATACGTAGCTTTCCTAGGCTATGAATGGCTAGCATTTTTTGAGGACAATTCAACTCAGGCAGCTGACCCCCCCAGATGTTTCGAACCTTTTCTGCAGGGTCTAACGGCCCAGTGCGACATGCTTCTTGAATCGAATCTTTGAAATTATGCAGATGGATGTGACCATAGCTTCACCCCCTGTTTTTCAGCTCAAGGTTTGGCCGACGGAACGACAGTTGGAAGAAGAGCGGAAGAAGTGCCTGGGATTTCTGATGGAGCAAAGACTTGGGGGTATTTGATCAACTGTTTTCGTTCAAGTGAAAGGTCCACCTCCTGAATTTTGTTGGTTTTTAGTGGCAGCCTTTATATTTATCTAGATACAATGCACAGCTCTATGGTATTGGTATATAGAATGTATGTGTACTGTAGTACAAATTGCTATCCAAATATGATATATGAATACATGAGCAATGATATATGCATCGATTGAGTTTTCCTTCTATGAATCCCGGATTTGTAGATGATCGAATATGATTTCACTCACAGCATCCAAAGGCGTTTTTGACTTGCCATGGTACCTTTAAACATCCTTGTTGTTCTCAAGAAGAGTCTGGAAATTGAGGGGGATGCCAATACTGCAGTTCACCTTATGTTCTCCTGCGTTAAAGTAGATGGTACAACTCCTCAGAGGTGGCTTCAACACCAAGTGACACCAAGGTCGTCTCATGTGGAAGAGCTTCCGATTGACGAACATCGAGATAAGATCCTTGACATGTTTTTTTGGTGAGATTTATGCACTCAATATCAAAGGTCATGTGGGTGCCTGTGGGAGGATAATGTAGGAGTTGTTTCTCTCAATCTTAGCCTACAGCACCTACATATAGCATATACGGTTGGTATATGTTGGTGATCGAGGAGATGTCTCACAAATGAGTCATACATGTTACAGTGGATGAGGCTGTTGAGCCTAAAGTTCAGAATTCTCGGAAAGAGTACATTGGATGGATTCAGTTCGCACTTACATTATCCGATATCCATATCCCTGCCCCCATTGTGCATGTGGCCGTGAAGACCATGGGTTCAGAATTCTCGGTGAAAAGAAAGAGCACATTGGATGGATTCAGTCCGCACTTACATTATCCGATATCCATATCCCTGCCCCCATTGTGCATGTGGCCGTGAAGACCAATGACCAATGGCTTTAAAAAAGGAGGCACCGTGAATCACGTCTTGGGCTTTCAACATGCAGCGCTAGGAAGATCTTTCTCTAAGGATCTTGAAGCACATTGAGACCCATCGAGTCACGTACCACTGGCCTGTTGCATTCTTTTTGTTTTTTGAGACCTCGACTCTTGGGGGAGTCAGAATTGCCCATGGCCAAAAGTCACATTAAGGGTGAATTTTCAGGATGACATCTTGACTAAATATCTTGCGAACCACAGGCTTTACTGCCATTACAGCTATGCAGCATTGGGATGTAATTTGGGAGATGATGCTGATTGAAAATCATTTCAAGAGCATGCAACAACATCCCATGTCATCGTGAAGTTGTATCGGTGCGGATGATTTCCAGTGAAATCTTTGAAACTTGCGATCCTGGGTCGTCAGCGACTATCAGCCCTATCAGTCAAGAACCTGTCCGCAATGTTTTGGTTTGGAAGCTGTCCGACAAAGTATATGTATATATATATATACACATATTGATGTTGCACGATGACGATACATATCTAATCCATGCAAGATGAAATGGATGGTAGCCTCTCTTCAGACCCTGACCTCTTTCAAGGAGGGATCGCTTTAAGATCAGATGTACTTGGCAGGCTGACTATTTCTTGAGCCCAATCACTTTCCCCATCCTTCAGTAGACACTCTGATTTCTGCCACCAACGCCCAGTGGACCTGAAATTTCCACGTGGATGTGCTCACCAGCAATGGATCTAAGCCTTTCCTTCGGAAGCGGCAAGTTCAACTTCTATGATGTGGCTTGGAGAGTTTGGCAAAGTTCATCAGTTTATCCACGTTGAAAAACTCGCATTTTGGTTGTAGTTGGTTCCGCATTGGTTCCTAGTTGGAACCTAGACTTTGGTGGCTTTGGCCACTGCTAAAGGTATACATGCAATTACCTTTCTGCATCATTTTGCTAATTCTTCATATGAAGTCTTGAATTTTTTTGAAAACTGTTCCAGACACAGCACAACGATGAGGTTGAGTCCAAATGTCCGGAGAAGTTTGCATGGGAATGTGATGATGGCATGTGGGTCATGGGACCCATTGGTGATATGCTACTGAAGAAGGTCCGTGGCGATGTGCAGGACGGGAGCACCAGCTTGGGAATTGGATGGTTGATGGTATTCGTCTTGTTGGATTGAAGCATGAATTAGTGCCCCAACCCCAATACGCACCCACAGAAAAAAGAATATCTTTTCCTGGGAAGTTGCAATTTGAATTCCATAAACATCCAAGGCCATTGTTCCACATAAAAAGTGTCGGGTTCAACATCTTCGACAACCAACGTTCAGGTGCAGATGCCTCCATCGTCCCCTTCCGCCTGGAGTACAGCACCCTCCTCTCCAAGTTCACCCTCGCGGCGTAGAGGGAAGTGTACGGTGCAGGGTAGCAGATGTCGTGACTGGGATGAGCCGAACAGATGTTTTTTTTGGGAACAAGTGGGGAGATCCAGATGAAAATTAGTGGTCCTTTTTTTGATGTTTTTTTTTAACCTTCAAAAAAACCCTGGCAGATTGTTAACTGTTACTCCCTGCAAGTTTCACATAGCCCCTGAAAATAGGCCTTCCCAAAAAGAACGTAATCTTCCAACCATCATTTTGCATGGGCTTTGCTAAACTTCGGAAGTGGTAAAAAAAACAATCATCCCTTTTCCTTTGGACCAACAAGAATCTGGAGCCATTGTGCTTGGATTGGTGCTGAAGTGCCAATGACTTTTGACCCAAGTTTCCAGTGCAAAGACAACAGTGACCCCAATGAGCATGTATACATCAGGTCCTTTTCCATAAAGTCTCTCCTTCCCCTTTGACTTCCATGTCACTTGCAGAGATGGCTGGAGTTTTTTGGGCAGATTTGCTCTCGTTCCGCGCCCTGGTTAAGGTCAGTACGATCCAATCTTGTTCGTTCCTGAGTCCCTGATGGATGACCTAGAAGTTGCGACAGATCTCAAGCAAGCAGCCAAGAGGTTGATCCTTGGTAGCCTGGATTTTCAAGTGCCTTTGAGTACTGACAGAAATTGGATGTAACATCCTGGAACATATGGATCAGCTGGTGAATCTGATTTCCACAAATTGGCAGATACCACTAACATATCTATCCGTACATCCAGCAAACCATGATTCTCCATTGCTTCTGTAGAGATGATCCTATAGAACTGTTAGTGAAGTGGAAGGACTCACCAGAAAACTGCCATTCTGTTGCCATCCGCAAGGGGCCTGTGCTTGTAAGCTGAATCCTTCCCAAAGGTGTTTTGCCAGGTGTATGCAATATGAATCACTATTGTACCTATAGCTATACATGTATGGTATATACTTATGGTACTTATTCAGACATGCACATCCATGCTACCTATCCATGTATATATCCTGCCAAGGATAGAGGATGCGGTGGTGGAAACACCGGAGGGCCGACCCGAACTGTTACCTGGCCTACCACCCCATGTACCTTGGACAATGGAATTCTGATCAACATCATGAATTAGTTGAGGAGGAGGTAATCCACATTGAAACACATTGATTTGCAATGTAAAGGGGGAATTTATATGATTTTGCCATGTGGAAATCAGGGGGTTGGACATTTCATTCACGAAGTTGGAAAAGAATTTCTGAAGTGGATACTGTAGTTTTTAAGGCAAGCGGCTTGAATGGCAGGAATGAATGAAAGTAAAAGGTGCAAGTTTTGCCGCATTTCGGGCGTACACCCGGCGTCCGAGTTGTCTTCATGGCCTCAGGATGTGTACTTCGAGATCTACGAGCCCATTCCCAATGGCGCACCAACCTTTGCCGCGGACAAGGGTGGTGGCCGCGCCTGTCGTTTTCGGGTTCGAGAGGAACGGTGGCATCGAGATATACAAGGCGGCAACATGAAGGCGATGGTGGGAGGATGGAATGGTAGGATGGTATGGTTTGGTCACTGCAGTGGACCTGAAATTTGTTGTTTGACAGGTCCATTTTTTACGAAAGAAAATAGACCTGTAACTTGCAGACCAAGTTCCAAAAATTGGATGATAGTTATGATATACATTGTGTTTCAGAGCAGAGCGTCTGTACTTTAGAGTTTTGTGTGAAGCAAATTCAAACCTTCTTGAGTTTCCGTCCTGGAAGGACCTGAGAATTTCTTCCGAAACTTCGGAAACAGTGATACATCAAAAGCTGAAAATGTTGAAGCAAGCTGACAAACGTATTGAACCCAAGACATGTGGTGAGATATTTTTAAAGAACATATTGCAGTGGCAATTTTTCGATGATACCCATGTTGGAACCATCCATGGCTCAACCAGGCGGCCATCAAACGTTTGGCCAACTTGCAGTTCCTTGGAGTTGGTGAAGGGTTTGGAGGGGTTTTTCTTGGATAAGGAAGTGCTACAATACAAGGGGCCATAACTTGTGATACGACGTTTTGATGGTTCAGAAATCCGGCGTTTACCAGTTGAGGTTGGCAGTCTATCCCATTATTTACAGGGTTTTATACATTCCAGGTGGTGCGGGATTTCTTCCGTCAACAGTATTGTCATTGTTGTTATTGTATGTTATTGTTGCCTTTCTTTTTCAATAGGTCGAAAGAAGGTGGTTGAATAGCATGATATAGGTTGTTGTTTTATTTGCCATGCCTATGTGCCATTGTGATCCATTGTGCGTATTTCTGACTTCCCTTCCTCATTCTGTCTTTCTATCAATGTCTCTCTATGATTTGCGATGCATACTCTTGTCCCCCAACTTTGTTTGGCATTCCTGCTGCTGCTGCTGCTGCTGCTGCTGCTGCTGTCGTCGCCGTGCAAGTACCCTCTTAGAATGCCCCGCAAAGGTTAAGTTTCGAACTTTTTTGCCAACTCAATAAACATGCAGTCATTTTGGCGTGCCGAAGCACAAAAATCCGGGACATCATTTTTTGAGGATATTTTGATGTTTGGCGATTTTGTAATATATTACAAACAGGTGATAATCTCAAAACATTAAATCAAATGGTGAAACAGTCTTTCTCCGTCCAGCTGTGAGCAAGGAATGTTTCGCTGCAGCAAAACATCAAAAATCAGCGTTACATTGGTTTCAACATGTCCACAAAAATGCCCGGAGCAGAAACCATGGTGAAAATGCTGGGTTTTCAATCATAGTCATTTGCAAAGAGGCATCATGAACTGTGAAACACTGCAGCCAATTTCTTCAAAAAGGCCATCACGCCGTAAAGGTATGCAGTACAAAGGGAACCTCATTTTTTTCACCCGCAGACAACTGGATCTGGAGGTTTATGTGCAATGAGATGCTCATCCCAGAACTCCTACAATGGTGTGATGGTTACAAGGTCTGAATGGTTGGTGCTGGGTGAACGGCTGGATGTGGTGAACTGCCCGTGATTTTCGGTGATCTGAAAGGGTTTTTCTTTAGGCAAAAAAGATGAGAGGGGGTCAGAAATCACAGGATCCACCTTGAAATCACAGCTGAAGGCCTTGAAGAAATGGGAAGGCTTTGGTTTTTTCCTCGGCGGCCCCACATGACCCCCACCTTTTCTTTACCCATGCCGCATACCTTTGATTTCTCTGTGGTCCTTTGAAAAACCTTACACCAAATCGAGACTTGGTGGGCAGTTTCAACCATTTTGTTTTACACTTCATCCTTAATTTGGAAAACTCATCAAGCTTCATTTTGGACCTCATCTTTTCGTTTCTGTTTGGTTTAAGTCTCGTTTGTTTCCCTAGAAATCTTCACAGGCAGTGAAGGGCAAGCGCTTGGCTGAAAAGGCTGCACAGTTGGCCGAGGTGAGGGGACAATCCCGTGGGCCCCTGAGTGGCAAAGGCTGGTTGCAAACCTCCAACAAAAACTATCTGAATTCAGGTTGGCAAAGTATGATGTTTCATAATGCTTCACTCACAATGAGTATATCTAATTGTACAACAACTGGCCCCAAATCAACCAGTCCATGTCTCTTTTTTCAGACAATCCCATCAAACGAACGCCTCAGCTTTCCTGCGCGAGGACACCGAATTGGCCAAGCAACGACACATGCGTAGCGTAGAGTGCCTTGGAATTTTCAGATGGAACTTTGGGTGTTGCAGATGGTATTCCTGTTTAGCTTGCTCCACTTTGCTACTGGTATCAAAAAACCAGCAGAGATTACCCATTGTAGATGTCAAGGTCTCCCAAGTTGGCCCGAAATTCAGCTTTTCCTCAGCTTTTCCAAGATCAAAAATGAAGGGAGTTAACCTATTGATTCTACCGGGCCCACCTATCCACAGCCTGTGCTTCTGATTTGAGTGGCTTGCGGAACGTATTGTTCACAACTTTGCTTAGTGATAAGGAATCCCTGCCCCGTGAATCCCATCAGTCATCCATTTTTGTCATCCAAAAAAACAGTCTTGGTTTGGTTTCTCCAGAATCGAAGATTCTAAATTGGTTATGTTGAGTTTGGGTAGGGTTCTTAGCATCGAAACTCGGGGGTTTGGGAGCCCCTTTAGGCGATGTCGAAATCCTGCGCAGTATCGTGAACAGCCAGAGCTAGTGGAGCGAGGTCCAAGAGAAAGGGTTTCGAATCATCCAGTTTTGATGACCATGAAATCTGAACATGAGTTTTTGAGGTAATTTGTGGAGACTTTTGGAGGATAGGATAGGATGGGGCAGCTGTTGTTTTAGATCCTCAACTCTTAAGACATTTGAGTATTTCTATGTGGCTGCCGCAGGTCGCTTGCGCGCCAAGAAGTTGGGCGAACTCGCGGGAAAGGCATGGCGTTATGTTGTTTTTCCCTCTCTTCAGCTTGGCCCTTGATGTATTTTTTGGGCCTAAAGAAAGCTACAACTGCGTTGAAGATCTGATAAAGGTTGCTTTGTATTTGCAACTGTAACTTTCCATTGTTAATGACAACGGTCACATGACCACTCAGAGCTCTGCGTGCTGAAAGGTTAACAGCAGCGACAGGTTTGATTCAAGAATGCAGGAAGCAACGTTAGAATACGTTAGAGCTACCCAAGCATCGGGCCTATCTCCAAATTAGGGTTCTAAAAATGCCCTAATCAAACTCACCATTTGTGGAGGCCTTGGCCTCGTTGAGGCCCCCGATTCTGAGAACTATACTTTTCTGTCAGGAAGCCGAGGGTGCTATGGAGAATGCTGTACACATTTGCAAATGTGGCTATCATCAGATTTGGCACCAGGCCATTGGAAGGGTCCCGGAAAAAATGTGTTTTTTCTCATAGGATTGTTTTTCAGTTGGATATGATTGTTTCAAAGGTCATGTACAAATTAGACTTACATCACTTACATCCATTATATCTCTGGAGGACATGAAATGATATCTAGCTTCTATTATGACAGGAATCCAGCTCCATAAAAGCATGTCCTTTAAAATACCAATGCATCCAAATGCCCGATACTGTAGTTTCTCCTGGTTTGTTGATGACTCAATGAAGTAATTTGAGTGCCCCAAGGGGTTTTTCACAGGATGCAAGGCGATAGGGACATTGGAAAGCACAGGACTCCGGACTTGTATTGCAAAAGTTTTTTGGTGTTCCCATAGTCCAGTATAGATTGCCAAATTGTCAAAGGATCATTGTAGTAAAGTACTGAACAAGACAAAATATCTTCCATATCGCCGGAATCCAGACCATCCTTTCATTCCTTTGTGAGTGTTTTGTTCATCTCAACAGCATTTGGGTATCACTACACAAATTTATGGTTGATACCCGATTTTTTTTGGTTGATACTAGAAAAGCTTTGGGTATCACATATCAACTACACAGCTTTGATTTCTTCGTTGTTTGGTTGAAAAACCAACTCCTTCCCTATGGGTTCTCCCAGGGCGCAGCAGCGCAGAATAGCTTCGACTTCGAACTTGCTGGCAGCATCAGCTCCTCTCCGGTGGCGGTACCTTTTCGCCCAGAAATTATGTGGGAAATGACTTGTGATGAAGATGAGAGATCTTAAATGGATACATAAGCTATAGACATATAGCTATGTCATCGAAAGGGATATATAATTTGATGATGTACATGCTATAACTATGTCATCAAAAAAAAGATGTACGTGATACAACTAGGCCCGGCCCGATGTGTCACATGCGATGTTCGTTTGGATGCAGCATGTGATGCGAGGATCGGATCCATTTTCGAAATTTTTGACTCAGCCAGGAGATATATTTCTGCAGTGTACACGACTTTAACTTCAAATTTCCCATCTGGGAATCCCTTCAAAAGGTAAGGTAGAAGTATTACTAGAATGCCTTTATCAGCTTCTATATATGCTTATATTTTACATTATATATTATATATTATTATTATTATTGTTATTATTATTATTATGATTATTATGATTATTATTCTTGTTATTATTATTACTATCCATCCATCCATCCATCCATCCATCCATCCATCCATCCATCCATCCATCCATCCATCCATCCATCCATCCATCCATCCATCCATCCATCCATCCATCCATCCATCCATCCATATTTGGGAAACCATTCCATTCTGTGATCTTTGACGGTCTCTTCAAGGCAACCCAGCAGTTTTGGCCAAGGCATCTTCTCCGCTTCGTCCAAGAAGCTCCGCAAGTGGCACGGGAAGTACTTCGATGGCGTTGATTTCACAGAGCTTCAATTTGGGAAAGGAGCAGATATGATTCCTTTGTAACAGCTTGCTGATATGGCTGGTGTGTGAGGGTTGAAATATTTCGGAAGAGAAGTTGACTCCTCCTGAATATTAGCATTTGTTTTTTCAGCAGGGCTATGTCAATGTCTATATCAGTTCGAAGGGATGTGGTGTTGATTCTTACGGTGGCACATCGGAATGGCAATTCACCAAATGTAATCTTCCCCATGAAGGAGTCCTTTTAGTCCAGCTCATGACTTCAACTTAGGAGGTGCATCTATTTTTTTTCACCAGTTGGCAAAGGATATGGTCAAATGATGTCAAGTGTCTCATATCATCTTCCCTTTTTTCCTGTTGATAGGACTTGTATGGGATGATTATTCTATTGTGAATTTTTGTTGGTCAAAAGCTGAATCAACCCCTTCCAACTTTTTGGTCACCAGGAATTGGACTTTTGTATTGGGATCTGGACCCAAAGTAAGGCTCCAAGAAACACCCAGAAAGGATGGAGATGGACGGAAATGGCCCATCACCACCCAGTTGCAGGATGAAGCCTTTGTATCAAATGGCCGACGTGTAGCACTACAACGGGCTGCTGGGATCTGAATTTGTGATGGGGATGGTTGAGAGAGTAAACCTTGAGATTGTCTCAAAACGAGCTTAGTTAAACCTGAAGTGGCCTTAGTGGGGATTTTAATGAACACCACCCATGTCAGAGCTTGATTGCTATAGTTTTTTGCCCCCCTTCGAGACACGTGGATGTTTGTCAAATCTATTCTTTTCTGAAGATCATTTAACAAAAATGCTTTGAGGGATTTACAAGACCCAACACTCCAGTGATTTAAATCAACAGCGCTAGATGGTCATGTGCCCAAGTCCGGTGTCCTCAACGATCACACCTCAAAAGTTTGGGTTGGAGGATTGATGTGAAAAGTTGGTTGTATGATATGGTTGGAACTGATAATCACTTAGTATGTTTTAGCTTCATGATGCATGATTCATACTGATCAGGCATCTTTGCCTTGTAAAGTTATACGGATTTCATATGCTTAATGGTTCATCATGCTTTGACATTCCTTGGTCTCTACGGCTTGCAGTGTTTTTTCCATCACACCAGAGTTTCATCAGCCCTGAGCCAACAGACCAAAGGTTTGGAGTAACCAAACCCTGATGAGTTTGACCAGTGTTTTATTTTCGTTGGTTTTGACTCAAAAGGAGAGCTTTTTTGATGGGATGTCACTCTTAATACCGGCTGGTGTTTTCCCACTTTTTTGAACCCATGTAAAATCAAGAATTCGGAACCACACTCACCCCATTTCATCATGCAATGTGCACTTGGAGCCAGGTGGGCTCTTCAATGATGGCTACAACTTCATGAAGAGAGGGTTTTGTCCAATTCTTCCAAGATTTTTCTGTGTCTTGGGATAGCAGTGCGCCTTAACTTGATGATGGTGGGATTTTCATCATCTTGGTTTGTGCCACTCTTCGTTGTATTTCTTTCTGACGCACTGCGGGCTTAGTCTTCAGCATCCACTGCCAGATGGCAAGGGGATGATGGGTTGATGGACCCAAGCGGAGGACGCCAATGACGAATGGATCCACCTTCCAAAGGAAGGGTCGTCTAGACGTCGCAATATCAGTCGCCGGGGGGAGGTCCCAAAGGCAGACATGGCATCATAGCAATTTGAAACTGAAGCATTGCACTGGATGATACTAATGGAGAATTTCTGGCAGCCAGTTCTTTTAGAACTGGATCCCTGTCTGAAAGTGATACCGAGAAGTGAATCTATGATCGCCATGCTGGCTCCCTGCAGGAATAGTCCCTGCCCTTTGTGTGCAGGGTATGATCTTCCAATGCTGTGTCCGGTGCACTTCTCGCTGATCTCAAATAGTCTCGGCAGATTTTTTGGGATAGCAGTTTGATACATGGTACCTCCGGAACCGTTGTAAAGGGATGACGGAAACCATCAGTTAAGTGAAGATGAAGGCCCTTCCATCTTCACCTTTTCTTGAAGTTTTCCTTGCCATGTTCGAAACGCCAAGCCACAACAGGTGCATTCAGGGTGAGACTGGATGTGGCAAGTCCACCCGTGTGCCTGTCTATGTCATGGAGGAGTGTGGCCACCTGAGTTGTAGGGACATCATAACACCAGAAACCCCCAGAAAAGTAGAGCGAACAGGGCGACTCCTCGTTTCGAAATAAAACTTATATGTCAAAAAGGTGACATTTTCTGGAGTTTTCCAGATGGTCAGGAATGGTTTTGTTCAAAGAAGTGTGCACTTTCTATGTCCTCAAGTGGTGATGTTTGTGCAAAGTTGTGCAAGATCACCCGCATCTCTGGACCAAGATGAGGAAACTGCAGAAGCCATGGCTAGAGTTCCCATTCAGTCATTCCATTCGACAAAAGACCAACGAATTTGGGACAAATGGCTGTCATTGTAATCTCCCAGTCATTGAAGGGTGAGATACTAGGCATCACCCCAAAACCACGGTTTGGGAAATGCTGTATACCTCTTTTATGTTAATTATTCTTCAGCTTGGTAAAATGAGATTCTTTCTCACCAGATCATTTGTGCATCCTGTGTCATTTCGAAGCAGAAACTGCCATGTTTTGGAGGAGTATTTCGAACAGCGTCGTGCTGGAAAGATTAAGAAAGAGGACAAGTTCATGGTGCTCTGTACTCAACCCAGGTGCCACCGTGACTTCTGGGAGATTCCTGCCGTACAAAAGCCACACACATACAGCAATCAAGGCAAGTTTGGTGGAATTGTGCGGTTTAAGTTCAAGATCCAAGATATCAGTATCAGTCCGAAGTGCTTGACAGATCTCATTCATGTTTCAGCCTGGTGCTGGAGTGTAAAAAATAAAAGTTGATGCAGAAATGGTGTAGCCAACAACATCTGGAGGACAGCTGCACGATTTGCGACCCATCCGCAAGTGCCATGAGCCGCCCCTAGCCTTTTCTCAAGAGAAGAATGCATCTGCAAAGCATATACCCTGCGGTACCTGAAAGTGGTGCATCGGAGAATTGCTTTGGAGAATATGTTTCTTATTGCATGTGCCACTAGCATCGCCTTCGCTGCTGGTGCGTGAATATAGTCTTCATTGCACTCACGTAGACTACAGGAAAGTCAAATAGCCAACTAACCAACCTACCCAACCAACCAGCCCAACAATCAAGCACCAGTCCGGTTGTTGATGCCATACTGACATGATTCCTCACAACTTGTCCCTTCATTGTAAAACTTGAACTTCTAAAAGATCATCCACCGCAGCTCCAACAAATGCTTCAATGCTTGACCTTTGGGCTTTGGATCAGACTTCCATCCCAGCCAATTTAATCAGTTTGTATGCAACTCAGATTTGTCTTGCCTTGATGAGCATCTGATCAGGACATGATCCCCCAACTTTTGCCCGATATTTTGTGGGCATCGGCCAACTTCAAGGATGATGCACCTGATGTAGTGAGCATTGTGCCTGCCATTATGGTTTCGAGCCATGTGGCGTTCCAGTCCCCTGGCTGCAGCGGTGCGGCAAGTGGTGCGCCCGTCAGCACCCCCAAGGGTGCCAGCGCGGGATGCGGCGGGAAGCGCGCCGCATTTTCTCGTAAATGCATTTCACAAGGCATTGGGGCAGTTTTGTTCGTTGAATTTTGTCACCAGATCTCAGGCAATTTTGCGAAGATGACTGACATGGTCCAGTGTATAAAAGTGCTAACTCATGCAATAGGTCACCATTCTGACTTTCTGATTTTTTGAGCGGTCATTTGGGTTGGCCAAACAAATTTAGAACTCCTGGATGCACACATTTCGGAAAGCAAGATATGGCCCCCACAATGATGAGTTACATCAGTTACATGGGCCTGTGTTTGGTTGACATTCCCTTCCCAACAAACCCTCAAGCTCAACAGGACTTGATGACAGCCGGGCAACAGCAGCAACCTTCAGCGATCTTTTCTTGCCTGTGGCGCTATGCAGACCGCTTTCAGCCTACAGACATGGACTTGGATGCCGCGTTAAACGCTTTGGCCAAGTGCACTAGGCGACATTCCAGGGTGATGGTGATGGTGTTTTTTCATGGAGGCAACTGCCGACACCTTCATCCCATCGATTCATCCCATCAGAAATATCAGACTCCTCGATTAGGAACTCCCGAAAGAGACAATGACCATACCTGTCAATACTGCTCTATCGGTTGAAGAGTCACTAGAGTTGAATTGTAGGTGAAGCAGGTGAAGAGGAAGCAGCGTTTGGAATTGGCTTCTTCTTTTTCAGTATCCTTAAGATCTCATGGTGAAGATTTTTCGTTACAATGCAAACCTCGGGGAAAAACTATGTTTTATACATTTTTATAGGTCCATCTTCACACATGAACCACGGACAGGGAGATATCATTTTGCCTGCAAGATGTGTTTTCTGAACCCATCTTCTCTAATTTTTGTCCCACCTGTCAAACTGCATAGCGATGGAGTTCCATGAGACTCTTGCTACTGACATCAGAAGTTTGATTCACAAGAGAACAACAGTTTTATTTTCCAGATTTCCAGCCAGTCATTTTAAGTTTCAAAGGATCTATAGACTACTGCTTACTTATAAAACTCACCCAATGAAAATCATCTTTGATGATTGGTAGATGCCTACAGGGAGCCACAGTTGGAACCAACTGTGGTGGCGGAAGCAGATATCCACCGCCTATTGAATTATGTGGAAGTGCCTGGTCAAGGAAATGGAGATCCCTTTGCAAATCTGTGAGGCCTTCGTTTCTCTTGACTTTGTTACCCCAAGTTTAGGCTCTTGCCAAGCTCCGTGATTGTCATTTTTTGAAATTTCCTTTTTGTTTTTGAGCGGATTCAATTTTATGTGCAGCTCTTCTTTTTCTAAGGAGAATGTGAAGAACTACCAAAGAGACTTGGATGAAGTTTTTTTTCTTGGCAAATCATCAAGATCTTGCAGCCCAACCGTTACGACTTAACAGGCTCCAGAATTTGAGGATGGCTTGGTTAGAACGATTTTTTTCTTGGTACCTTTGGGATCCTTTGGGCTTTTACTCAGTTTTTGAAGATGATCTAACTATTCACATACCTCATAACTTGCACCCATGAAAAGGATTCTGGATGATTCTGACTATAGGAAGCATCTCCTAACACGATTTCAGTCGTCACCGAGTGTCGGAGGCTCAGTTGCCCTATATTTTGATTTCGACGAAGGTGTAGACGACATAGAAGGCGACGCCACCAGACGATTGATAAACCTTGCCTGGGCTTCTCGGTGTTACATTCAGTGAAGTTGGGACATCGGCAGGTGGGTGGCTTGGTGTTTGTTTGCTCATCATGTTCACAGCCAGTGAGGCATTAGCGACCTTGATGCAATGGCAACCCCTGCTGCATCACCAGGCTTCACGGCCTTCAAAAAAAAGATATGAGGATGCAGGATGGCTTAAAATGATTGGGTGGGCCCCCAATTTCAGTGACATACTGTAAATCATATGCAGTGTACATCAACAAAATAACAAAGGAAAGAATCATCTTTCACTTTATGTCTCTTTAAGAAGGAGAAAACGGAAAGAATTGCTACATTCAAACTGGCTTCAGCAGGTTGCTTTCATAAAGTCCCCGTCACCATATGGTTCACATGCAACGAGCGGCTTCATCAGATGTACAGTATCTCATTAGTGTGTGAGTTTCGGAAATTTTGAAGTTAGTATATAATCTTGAAGATCAGCTTGACCAGACAACTTACACACGATACCTTGTGAGGAAAACAACCCACTGCATCTGAACTGATATAGAAAAGAACATATGACGAATGTCTACAGATGTATCGTGTATCTGTATATCATGCATGTCTATTTTTTCATGCACTTCAAGCTACCCCATGGTACTCTCGTTCATCTACAGCTTCGTTTTGTTGAAGCTTTTGTGGATCTTGAGAGGTGCATGGGCGTTTAGTGTTCCTCTTCAAGCGGGTGAAGGAGCCATGGAAATTGTCGAGGAAAACCAAGGGAAAAGTCATTGGGAGAAACATGAAGAAACACATCAACTCCAAATGCATGAATCTTTCATCTTATAGAATCTTAAAAAATGAAAATTTTAGTTACCACTTTTGTTGTGCAGGTGTCCATTCCATTTCAAGCTTCTAGCTGGGTGAATTACTAATAGATTCCATCTCCCTCTCTTTCTCTTTCTACAGATCTTGTCAAATGCACTCAGCAACTCAACTGGTCAAGTCATCCCCTGTTGAAATTTCATCAGGACTTAGCCAGCGGCCTGCTGGATCTTTGTGCGTCGCTTCGTCGCCCAAAGTTGGTGTAACAAACTGCCCCCCCTTTCCTGGAGCAGATTTTTTTTTTAAACCAGGAAGTATGGGAAGAAATTGTCAATAAAAAAAACTCTATATATAAACATATGTATAATTCAGAGGTGGAGATGATTTCACAGATTTTTTCTTTTTTGGTTTTGGGGGTGGGGGGCATAATTTTGAAATGATTTTGGGTGTTCATATCAAGCGCCCGAGATAATGTATTTGGCGAGATCATCTAACAGAACAAAGAAACCTGACGAGTGAGGACCGTATAATTTCTTCTTATGATTGTGATGCCTCGCGCAACATATACTGTCTGTACATGTATATAGTATATATACAGAAAAATATATCTATATACACATTTGCACAAATTATGCTAGGCCGACCACGTAGGGCATTCAAAAAAAAAAACGACAGCCTTTTTTTTTCAGTTCTTTCTCTGGTGCACCAGAGTTTTCCTTTCTCCGGAGATGTGGTTTTCTTAAAATCGAAAAGGAAACATGTTTTGGGGGGTGGTGGGTTACTCCAGGTTACTCATCCATCCATTGCCCTCGAAATTGCCGAAGCTACCTTAGAGCTCTGCTCCAAGGCCTGCTCACTTGGCCATCTTTGCTTGGGCAATAGCTCGAGCTAACTTGGAAGCTCCTAGACTTGGAAGTGGTGATATCGAACCGATTTGAAACTGGTGAACTTTTTAATGAAATGGCATGGGAAGATTGAAGATTCTCATCCTTCAAGTACCAGTGGAAGATTATTTATCAAAAGACTCTATGTTCGAGATGTAACACATTTGCAAGGGTCCTCTTGTCCCTGCCCACAATTTTGAATTTGCGTCTCACTTGCCTACTACTAGTCAGGCATCATTTTCCCTTCCATATCAATGAAAGTTGTGCGACTACCTGATCCGGAACAGCAAGTGTGTGAATTCATTACCTATAGTGCTGAAACGTCAGCACGTGTATGTTTTGAAAAAATAGCAAGAAGATGGTGATCATCATAAGCATCATAAGCATCATAAGCATCATCATCATCATCATCATCATCATCATCATTCTCCTCCTCCTCCTCCTCATCATCATCATCATCATCGTCATCATCATGTCATCATCATCATCATCATCATCATCATCATCATCATCATCATCATCATCATCATCATCATCATCATCATCATCATCATCATCATCATCATCATCCTGATCATGATCATCATCATCATCATCATCATCATCATCATCATCATCCTCATCCTCACCATCATCATCATCATCATC
>DF240758.1:23205-70850 GCA_000507305.1 Breviolum minutum Mf 1.05b.01
GACTTGATCTATGGATGAGCAAAGAGCTCTCATCCTGAAAAGACAAGTACACATGGCACGTCATCAACCACTCTGAAATCATGCAACTTTTTCTTTAAAAAACACTTGTTGTGTTTCAAAACTCGAAGCACAGCAACAAACCTACACACTTAAGGCACACTTTGGAGTTATGCCACTTTGCGCTTGCCTACGCCGTTCCTGTACAAGGCGCGCGCTGGCGTAGGTCCGGGCATGGAACTTTCAGAGAGTTCTGTTGGCACTGTTGTCGACCAAACAAGGCAATCTTGTCAGTTTCAAAAGGGATTCCTGAAAACATGGAATTTGCTCACAAGATGTTTCACAAGCTGCTGGAAATTCTTCAGTTTCCTTTCGAATCGTAGATGGATTTTGATTTAGCCATGCCGTATATATATATATATATACACACACACATAAATATACAAAAGAAGCTGCATGTATATGTATGTATATATACATATGGAGATACATGTATCTACACATACACAACTATTCACATCATTCGTCAAAAATCGAACCTGACCCTTATGGATCGGCACGGCACCGGCAGAAGGCTCTTGATCGAATCAGAAGCACCTCTTTGAGGCGAATGCCACTGTGTCGGGGTGGGTGGCAGATCTTGAGGTCACATTGGGTGGTTTCCGGGAAAAGGAAGCTCAGCATGACGACCTCACCAGGATTTTTTTAACCAAGTCTTTAACAAAGTTGTTACTTGTAGATCATATTCGTGTCCACCCAACAAAATCATTGCCATGGATTTTTTGGGACTTAGGTTCAAGGGTGGTTTAGAATGCATGCACTGGCCAGGATGGAACCAAAAGACTGTTCTGTAATCCTGTGGTCTTTCGCCACCCTCCGACATGACCGGCAACGCGAGCAGTGACCTCAATGTCTTGGCTCTGGTGATGTCAGATTCGACGAGGGGATGAACAAGATGAGGACTGTCAAGCATTTGACATTTGACACCTATGGACTGACTATTTTGCAACAAAAAACCGCACAACTTCATTTTCGGAATTTTTAAAGCAATTTTTCGGGTCATCCCTTTGATTTTGGGTGGTGGGAGTGGTGGGAGACTTTTCGGGTCCAGCCTCAACACTGAGGCTTTTGTACTATCACTTGGCTGACGCGGTGATCCTGCTGCTTGGTGAAGACTCCGATACTGAAGATTCGTCATCTCTGGGGACGGTTAAGCCAATAGAATCAGCGTGGAAACACCCAATCGTCATTTGCTTAAAAAGATGCGTCAGCATGAGATTCTGATATACCCACCATATAACGTATACATGTATATATGTATGTAGATGCAAGTATACATGTATATATATATATACACGGACAGTAATTGGGGAATTTGTCACTTGTATCCTGACAAAACCATTGCCGCTAATGTGGTCAAAACGTTGGAAGTTCCAGCGTAGTTAGGGAATCGATATCAAGGCGCAGATCGGATAGGAGTGGATTCGATATCTTTTTGAATATCTTTTGAATACATAATTGCATATATAAATGAGAAACTTAAGAAAGGGAAAAGATGAGAAGGAAGTGCAAAAAAGTGAGAAAACAGTGACAAACAAACGAATAGAGAAACGTCCAGAAAATCCTCTGAAATGATATGGATACTTAAGAACCACATGCCAAAAAGCCTTCCAAAATGCAAACATCACTTCAGTGATTCATGAACAAACAAACCAAGTGGGATCAAGTGAGATACAGTGGACATACAGTAAAGTGTTGTATCTTTGCAAGATGTGAACATCGTTGACTCAAGTGCACCTTTGTTGTAACTTGTGGCGGTGGTCAGTGGTTGTTGCCGCTCTCACGTTTTCTCAATTTTCTCGTTGTTTCCGAAGTTTGTTGTTTAACACCGAGGCAAACATGTATTGCCAGGTCAGGTTTTCTCAATGTTTCTCATTTTTGCTAGTGTTTTTTTTACCAATGTGTTTTTGTGATTTCTGCCGTTTTTCTCATGATTTCTAGCGTGCAGCATTTTGTGCAAACAAAGCAACGTGGGACCTTGAAGCAGGCAGTAAAGAACAGCTCAACAAAACATGGATAGTTGAAATATTTTCCGCACTGCACAAGGACAAAAGGAAAAATGCGAATATTTGCAGGGTACTTTCCCTGTTCAAAAGCACGGATTTTTGGCTACAAATTGTCACCCCCAAATACTGCCGCTGCCACGAAGGGTGACAAGCTAAGATCACCAAATACTGCCCCTTCCACGAACAGACAGGCCAAAATCACATGAAACGTCCTCGTGAGTGCACGGAGCAACCCTTACGATGCAAGACACAATGAGACTACGGAGATCAACTGTGACAGCGGCGACCATGAAATGTCCACTCACCATGATCGGACCATGGCTCTGTCAGTCCATGACCCGCCCATTCGCCGGTTAACTTTCGCGTTTCCCGACAGCATTTTGTACGCAAAGCCAAGGCATTTCGCATACTGCATGGGACACATCACATCCTTTCCCTACTTGACTCCGTCGTTTCTGAACTGTTCCTTTACTGAACCACTCCTGCACTGAATTGTTCCTTTACTGAAGTATTACTGGACTGGACTGTTCTTTAAAAAGTGCGTGCATCGGAAGTTTCTCAACTCAGCTTGCTTTGATCATACATTTATCTTTCAAATTACATGTACATTTATCTTTCAAATTACATGAATAATATAATATATTCACATCTATTACATCAATGTAAATATGCATCTATATTATATATACATATTTATATGTGCATACACATGAACATCCTTACTGAAATGATCCTATGAAATCTGCACCCTAAGACTTGTCTCCTTAGAAAAGGATTTCGACCCCGGAAACGGTTGGCCGCTTTTTTTCACAGCCGGGCCTTTGAATTCAGACGATTTGACTTTTGAACACGAAGATGATCACAGGATCCCAAGTGGAAAATTTTCGCACGTATATCAGGGGCCTTCCAGAGTTGTCACCCAACGAAACTGTTTCACTTCAAAGTGCTCGGGTGGAACACAGTAGACACTTCCGGTCTTTTCAAACTTTGAGATCACACAAAAACAAGGGTCAATTCTAAACATGCCCGCAACAAACACATATAAAAACACGGACCAGAACGCGGCCCGAACGTGAACTTGAATTTTTGGATTAGTGTGCAGATCAATTTGGAATTTTGAGGCCGCTGGCGTCCAAGTTTCAAGCACAGGAGCATCCTTGTTTGAAGGGCGAAAGAGAGGGTAGATAAAGAACATCAAAAACGGATTTGCGAAGATTTCAGTGTGAATTTGAACCGTACGAAAGCTAACTACCAAAAATCCAAGAAGGATCAAATAATAATGCGACTGAATGGTTTGTCCAGATTCATGTTCATGTTTATGTGTATCATCAGCATCATCAGCATCATCAGCATCATCATCATCATCATCATCATCATCATCATCATCATCATCATCATCATCATCATCATCATGGTCATCGTCATCATCGTCATCGTCATCATCGTCGTCATCGTCTTCATCGTCGTCATCGTCGTCATCGTCATCATCGTCATCGTCATCATCGTCATCATCGTCATCATCGTCATCATCGTCATCATCGTCACCACCACCATCACAATCGTCACCATCATCACCATCATCACCATCATCACCACCATCACCACCATTACCACCATCAAGTCTTACAATCACCCCATACTTTCATACCATCAATTAATTTGTACTTTTCTTCACTGTTTCACCTGCAAATTGGCATTGATGATCACGTTATCAAATTGCATCACCTTTTTTTGAGGACATTTCCAATTGCTTGTGGGCCTTCAGCACTGCCCGTCGGAATCTCAGAGGTGATAAGATTGGTCCGTATGGAGAACAAGTCTGTCAAGGATTTGTCCAGTACATGTCAGGGATGAAACCAGTTTTTACCCTGGTTTTTTTGCACCTTCTCTCGAAACTCCTGTAGTTTATATCTAAGATCACCAGATTTCGATTCTTAGATTATTGGTGCTGGTCCAATTCCATATTCAATATATTTCAGGATGATGGGTGTGTGAATGCAAATATCATATCTATGTATATATATATATATTATATATACATGCATATTTACATACAACATTGGTATATCGGTATGTTTCAAGAGTAGGACCCCCGAAGCCTAGCCAGATGCTTCATTTTAGGACATTTGATGGATTTGCGGAACCCCAATTCTTGAGACACCCCCCCCCCAAAAAAGACTGCAGATATATAATTTATGATAACATTAATATGATGTATAGATATATCTTATATATGTCATAGACATACCATTCTCTTCATCCCTGCCTTGCTGCAACTTGAATTGTTTCTGGAAGCGAGGTGTAGAACATCAGAGGGTCTTTAAAGCTCTGGTGGCACAAAGCAAAGGAGAGGTGAAAAACTTCACCGAGCAGGCAAAGGGATGGATCATTGTGCGGATTGTTGTCGTTATTGTTGATGATGATGATGATGCTGATGCTGATGCAGATAGGGCAGGACAACCTCCCCATAGTGACCTGACATTGTCCTTGATGAAAATCAATCAAATCATATAGAGTTGATGAGAAGATTTCAACAGCCAAGCTTCAATGAAAGCAACCAGGCCCTGGCCAATGCCACATGGGCCTGTGCCAAGATGAGTGCAGAGGCGGAAACGGGTGTTTAGTATTGAACAGAGCAAAGGATGGACTTCCAACGAATGACATGGGTAGGGCTTCCACTTTTTCTTCCCCCACTTTTGAACTTCTATCTGAAAACAAACTTTTCAGAATTTTCTGACAGAAAATGGGAATCATTTTGTTTCAAACCTCAACCAAGTGGGATTTGTTGGGTTGCCAGCAGCATTTTCGACCGAGGCCTCTACGATGGTGGAGCTTGCGACTCATGAGGTTTGGACCGAGAGCATTTTGGTCATGGAAAGTTTTTTTGTTTGCCATGGGTTCAAAGTTTCAATATTTTTTTCATTTGGGCGGTTTGGAGTTGATCGATATGTTTTGCAGTTTATTTTTTGTTTTCTGAAAACATCTCATTCTTTGATCTCTGAAAAGCCATGGGTTGTATCCTCAAAAGAAGCTTTGGCTTTGACTTTATCAAGTGAGTCGTAGGAAGGAAAGGGAAGGATGTAGATCTCAACAGCCAGGCTCTCCAACGGTCTATGCAGAGTTGGTCTCCACAGGTGGGGGAGGTGTTCCTTGTGAAGTGTGCTTGTCGCTCCTGTTGGCTTTTGTTTCAAATGAATTCCTTGCTACTCGCTACTTGTGTTTTTTTCCTGTTTCTTTGCCGTTTGGTTTATTTGCTTGAGTCTTTTGTGCAAGCGAGGGCCTCTGTCCCAATGAACAGCTTTACTGCGGGGATTTCCATGGTTCACAGCACGTGCCCTCTGTAAGGCCATGGTCACCTTATGCTGGTCCTCTGCAGAAGCACAAGTAGCACCCGTGCAATTGTCGGGCAACGCATTGGGGCTATTGGAGATGGTTTTGGAGAACAGTATTTTGACGTTTTCAAGTAACAGGGTCATCAGTTCGTTGGAATGAATGGGCATAGATTGTATGAAGATGAATGAAGATGAATCAGCATGAATCAAAATGAACATGAATGAAACATGTATCATTTGGACATCCAAATTTATAATTTTTTCAGAAGACCTGGCATGTTTTGATTTTATTCGCTGAGGTTAATCCCAGTGGCAGAGGAGTTGAAGCAACGTCCACAAGCCTTCAACGTGGCCTTGGTGGCAATATACATGTGTGGTAGTTTTGTCAGTTAGGAAAACTTGAGAACATTTCAAGATTTCAGGGTAGATGGGGATTATGTTTTATATAATTATCTCAAATTTTACAAACACAAGTTCCAAAAAACTGGAGATTCTGGTAGACCCAGGTGGTTCACTTGTGACAGTGATAATCATTCATTTGATTCCCTTCATACTTTGCTTCGTTGAAAGTTCCTTTTCATCACATTTCATCACCTCTTCCATGTTTCATTAAACTCACCCGGAATTGCTTATGTTGATAGCGGTCGGGGACACCCTAACATTAAGATCATTTTCAGAAGCACGTGATTCCATTCGATTCCTGAATTGATGATCTTTTTCACCATCCATCTCCGTTTGCATCATGGATACAATTTTCACTTCCAAGGACTTGGATTTGGCGTCCTTAGTCTATGCGCTCAAGGATGCTTTTTGTGCGGGTTGCATCAATTGAGTTGGTGAAGTTCTAGTTACAATCTAAACACATACTGTGAGTAAGTGCTGAAGGACAGTTCTGCAAGATGGATGTTTGGTGATACCCTATTGCAATACTTGATTCTCGGATGTGGAGTCCTAGGTTTCAAGCCAGGTACCCACACAATCTTTTCCTCAGAAGATTTCATGATTCATTCCCCAAAGGCCTTAGTATCAAGAACGAAGATTAGCGTAGCTATCTCATGGTTCACTAAATTGACGCGTAGCAGCTTACTTTCTGGTGCGTGGAATTGAACATCGGCGCTGAAATCTCTTGGTTTTCCACTAAGAATTGACATGATTTGATCATATTCATGGGATTTTGGGCCTATCTTAATCTTGAGACATTCAAAAACTCCCGGGTTTTGACAGGAGAATCTGTGGCCAGCAGAGCATGCTGAGTTGAGGTGCTTTTTCGTTGATTCTCAAGACACTCCGAGATGCCTTGGTATAGACTAAATATTTGTTTTCAAACGCACTGCACGCGTTCAGATTCCGATTCTTTACTTAAATCATGTCATGCCGGTACCCAACCTGCAAAACACCAAGAGCTAAACTTGCTGGTTCAGAATTCCTTTTTCCTCATTCTACCAAAGCTGTTCTGCAGGCGAGCTGTGTTGCGATGTGTCAAGGAGGAAATTTCGAGGAGCCAAGCGGAAGTGTGGTGATGATAGAACCCACCCTGACTATAAAGGGGAATCAAACGAGGCCCTGATAGAAACCTTCATGCTTTTTCATCAGACTTGTTTAGATTCGCAATACCAACATGAGAAACAACAGTTTCTGACCAGCATGCCTTTTGGGTCAACGGCGTTTTGCCTTTTGCAAACACCGAGTTGTCGTTGGTGAGGCGACATCTACCGGCCACTGTGAAGATGTTCAAATTTCTCAGGGCTGGTTGGGACACTGTCGCAGTTGAAGAAACAAAAAAAGGCTGCCCATCCGACTTGTGCGTCCTGCTTTTTCAAGGGTCAAGGGGATGATTGTTTTTTTTTGGCATATATGACTATGTCTCCAGATATTTGGTAAAGCTTGTTTATCACACGATCATCCTGCTCCCACTATAACACTTCCCATGTCCTTCCTGGTTTCGAGTCTTCCTGCAACACACTGACAGCATGGCATGTCTCCACCATTTTAGAAACTTGTCAATCCCTAGATTTCTGTAATTGAATCAATAAAATGACAAATAAAGCAGCATCGAACAAACTCATAGTTGCACAGTGTTGTTCAACACCTAAGTGGACGGTTTTGCAAGCTAAAACAAAAGTTTCCTCCACGGCTAAGGCCATTGAAATTCAGATTTTTGAAAACACCACACAATTTCCCCTTTATTTTGTACCAACATATTTTTTATGCACCAAAAAATGTCACTCGAACTTGTCACTGGAGTGTCCCAAGTAACAAAAAGGCGTATTGCGTGCATCTCTTTGGCGAATCGCGTGGCATCCTGCATCAAGGACGGCCCGGAATTTTGAGGCCGATGTCTTCCTCAAAAACATCAATCAGTGATAATGGTGAATATGAATTTGATGACGCGTTGTTGAGGCCGTTCATTGAATGGCCTATCCAAGCCACATTGCCACGTTTGAAACACGCTGAAATGCTTTTCTTATAGTTGGCTACAAGAAAGTTGAGAGGTTCGGAAAGTCATTTGCCACATCTCTTGGGTCGGCTGTGAACATTGCCTGTGGGCTCAAGCTGGGGAACGCCATGACGTTGATGTCTGGTAATGAGTGACCTCATAAGGGTGTTGTAGATGAGACCTTTGCCTTGCAAGATACCCAGAGCAGTATTGACATGGATGAATTGCTTGGAACATGATGCGTACAAAAGACTTGATGCAATCCATTTTTTTGTGCGGTGAACGTCATAAAGTAGCAGCTTCTGTCTGCTTACCATGAGCAATGCAGTTTGCAAATAAACTCTTTGTCATTTGCAAAAGGTCAACATAAATTACCTTAGTACATGATAGACGGGTCAGCATCGCGCGGGGCCTGTTTTGCATGGAAGGTTGTAGTTATCAGCTATTCATGCATCTTCATTTGAAACCTGCAGCCCAAATACACTTCACTTGAACGAACCTCATGAAATAAACACACAACTGCCAGCATATGTAGCAACCAAACAACGAAGTGGTTTGAAGTATCTAGACTCTATACCGTGTTGTGATGTAATGTGTGTAAAGGATTCATAAGATATTCTTGTTATAGACCTCCAATACAGCCTTAATTCAAAAGAACACAGCTTCACTATGACACTTCAAGTGCGTCATGATTTCTCATCGAGGTGGGATTTTTCAGGGGTTGGGTTTCCTCTTTCAGTACTCTAGGTGTCTCTTCGTCTGGTGATGTAAGGTGAGGTTGCAAAGGAGAATTTCCAGATTGCCTAACTTCAATTTCTGTCTCCAAGTTCAAGAAACTTTCAAAATTGTTAAACATAGATAGACTATAGCAAATGTATAACGACCCTTTTTTCTACATAAGATTAGTTTATGGTTAGCTTGATATACCATCATTTTTCACCTGAAGGCGGCGAGCGAAGAGAGCTCTATGGCCTTGGTGTGGCCTGTCCATGGCCATGGCTGTGCAAAGCTTAGCTCGGGTGGCCAATGGGTAGCCCATGTTGTCAATTGGTGACCTCATCTGTTTTCACTCAGGTGCTTTTTGGAAACGATTGAATATTACAGTATGGATTCATATTAGAGCAATGAAAAAAGGGCCCCTGAGGTGTTTAGGGTTATATATAGGGGATTATTACTATCCAGTTATGTTGGGGATTACAATAAACCAGTATAAGGATCCCTATGAAACAACCAGTATAATGGAAAGTAAGAGGGATTTTTTCGTGGCTCATATGGTTTACAAAGATCATACCGAGTGCGCATTTCATTTGAAGATTTTAAGGAAGCACGGAAAAATGGAGTCCCGTATTGAAGAGTTGGACAGCCAGACAAGGAATATGAAGCACTGTCGAAGCAACTGGCCAACTTGTGACAGTTGATCAAAGAGCATTGAAAAATACCTATAAACAATGAAAGACTATAGAGCATCTTAAAATGTGGGAGATTTAAACATTATGATTCCCTAACACTGCATCAAACCAGTGAATGAAATACTAACATGCTGGAATGTCTCAATCAATAACAATCAGTCATAAATGATTGATTGTGCGAATTGATCTTCCCAAACGATGCAAAAAACAGAAATGAACAAGAGAAAAACTGTTGTTTATCTTATTCCTTTTATTTTGATAGATATATGTTCAGGAAATGGTGTTTTGCATTTGTTTGGGAGGGAGGGGGTTCGCAGGACACTGGATGATGTATCTCATCTTATATGATATATTTTCACACTCCGATTAGTAATTTTGAAAGAGAACAATATTCACCAAACGAAGTGAAAAGAGCATTGACTGGGAGCCATTTTCATATCAAAGCCATGATGATTTGGTGTCAAAGTGACATCAAATTTGATCTCGCTCTGGTGGTTTCATCGGTAGAGAGTTTTCAAGCCTTCACAGTGGTCGTGAACACTGCTGTTCACAATCACTGTGAAGGTTTGAAACCTTTCTCCCGATGAAACCACCAGATGACACTGGGATACCAGTCTTACAAATTAGCATCGCATGGCTCCTGGACGATTGCATCGCTTGGCAGCTTGCAGATTGGTTTCTTCAACAGCCCCTGAAGGCTTCGGATGCAGGGCAATTGTCACTTTGCGATGATTTCATGGCAGGATTGCATCGACTACAAGGCACATCATCTTTCATGCAACTGAACTGACACCATGGAAATATTTGTGGGCAAAGAACGGAACCTGCTGTTTGGAAACACTTGGAACGTCGTTTGACTTGTGCAGCTTGTTGGTAAGAGACAACGTGTCGGCGTCTCGGCTGAACGTGGCTGGGCGAAAATCACCAGGCAGATCCTTGACGCTGAAGGCAGCTCGATCCGAGTGCCCCAAGTGACCAGACTGGTGGTCAATTTAAATCGCTATGGTCACTTCTCAATTACAATCTTGGCTCACAAGGTGCCAGAGCCCTGGGTGAGTCACTGGCCAAATTCCAGCATGTCACCTGTATCTATTTTGATCTTGGTTCCAACAATCTTGGCTCGAAGGTGCCAAAGTCATGGGTGAGTCATCGGCCACCGACGACTGACTCAACGCTTTGGGACTGTTGAGCCAAGATCGTTGGAAATTCAGATTATTATGAACGACTAGGAACTTCCTATTGCTTGGCGTTGAAAAAGGAGTTGATTGATGACGTGTATACAGTTCCCATTGAAATTTCTTGCTTGCACGACTGGACGACTGATAGGCCCATGCTCATTTGAAGCAGTAATTTGTTTATTTGTAAATGTTTGCTACTGATATGATATCACACAATAGTTTTACGTTCTTCTCAAGGACAGTGTCGTTGAGGCAAGCAGGATTGAACACATCATGGTAAACGGATTGGATGCTGACGATGCTGACCGTGAAGTATGGAAAGCGTTTTACCATTTAGGTCATGGGAAGTGGTGTTTGCTCCGAACACTGGTATTGATACCCACCATGCTTTTTCATGCGTGGCTGCAATATCATTTCTACTTCTAGACACTTGCCATTGTATCCTGACACAAAACAACCTTATATTGTCGTTATAGATTATGATGATGTCATTATGATTTGTTTTTGTCAAAGCTATAACGTCCTGTACTTACTGGTATGAACTTATGTCAAGGTTCAAGCATTGACATTATTTCATTACTTGGAACATATCATTCGCTCTACATATTTTGGCTCCATAAGGCTTAAATACATCTAAATCATCTAGAGTCAGAAGTGGTCTATATTGAGTCTTTTTATTCGCATCGCAAGCATGATGGGGAAGGGCAAGTCGCAGGAATCTGACATTTTGACATCTCAAGCCATTCCGCTGTTCGTTCTGCTGACACCTTCGTCTCTCTATTCTGAATTTTCATTTCTTGAAGTCAATTGCTGTTCCCAAACATACATGGATGTGTTGTTTCAACACGACTGCAACCTATTCCTGAAAATGCTCATATATCAGCACGTTTATTTTTTGATGTTATATAAATCGTGATATTATAGATCTTTAGACTATTCGCAAAAGCGTCTCATCATCTACATCATCATACGATGTTTTATCATTATTTTTTCATGTTAGACGAGATCTGAGATTGGATACATCTGAGATTATTTTCCATGATACATCTGTTACCATCTGAGATGTCCAGCTGTTTGTTCTCCAAGGTTGTGGCTGGACACTTCACCTTTGTGCACAGCTTGGAACATTAAAAGTTGGGCACAAAATGTGAAGGACACATTTTCCACACATTCGGGGAAGTGAACCTAGGATTCCTGTTTGTACAGATTGGTAGATTGGTAAATCATGAGAGTTTCGATGGATTCGAGGCTCAACTTTGATTTGACAACAGATGAAGGGATCAAAAGAACATCTTTCGAAGCTACGACATCTTGTTTATTGTAGGTTGGGGTCTATCACTTCAGAAAAATGCATCCCTATCCATCACCCAGAATCTGTATATAATAGACTTCCTTTGTTGTTGGCAGGGTTTCCGGTGAAACGAAAGCACCCTCGGATAATTTGTTGGAAAAGGATTGGAGGCCAGACGGCCAGCTATCATAGTTCTTCCCATGTACTTAAAGATATCAGATTCCTTTCCAGCTCGGCAGTTAGGCCTTACCAGGGGAAGTGGAGGCCAAAAGACGATCGGCAGTGCAGGGTATCTCAAGATGAACTTAGGGATGAGGGACGGCAAAGGTTTTGGTTGGAGGATTGGAGGAACAAGCTGAGGCAAAATGCGGAAGTATCCAAAAGCAGTTTCAAATGACCTTGTATTTGTTCTGAGTCGATTCAAGTGTTCCGGATGTCAACGGAACACCCTTTTTTTCGGAAGGGGAACCAGTACCGCAGCTGGTAAGACTGTTTTGCATTTGCCGCAGCATCGTAAGAAACCTTTGAGAATCAAAGGATGAATCCCTGGAACCGATCCATTTCCTTCATTCATCTGAAAATTCCCTTCGAAAAGTGTTTCTGTAAAGAGCGGACCGAGATAACCTGTGGATTCACTTCAAAAAATCAGATTTGGATTCGAGAGATCCCAGTGTCCGAATGCCAAATTTGAAGCTATGGCGGTTTCGCACCCTTTGTTGTTTACGATTGTTTCTGCAGGCCATTGTTTGGGTGAAGTTTTGTGATCACACATAGCAGTGTTTTCTGAAGCCTTTGCCAGAAGAGACTACAATTTGTTAGTTTGATATGTATATCCTGCTATTATCATTTGGGTAACGGGCTTGACTCAAAATATAAAGATAGAAATAATAGAGCAACCCAGATCGAAGAGGGGTACAAAATGCCTTCAACCTCCAACAGAGTTGGCTTGTAGCACTGGTACCAACATGGTCCCAACAGTCAACATCTGATCCAAAAATGGATCTTTTCAGGATGCTGATGACGGGTTCGATGCTTCCTTCCCCTGCATGGGCAGGAGATGTTTTTGCGTGGGGTCCTGGAATGTGCAACACGGCTTGTCTCGAGTGTGTTGCAAACTGGCCAAATGTTTCAGTCGTAAAGTCAGGATCAGGTTTGAAGTTGTGATAAAGGTGCAGGCACATCCAAAATGCAATTTGCTGTTTCACAACGCTTCACTCATGTTTTCTGGCTTTTTTATCAAAGCTTGCTGGCCTACCATGTTTATATGGCTTATATAGGTCAACAAAGGTAGAGTGGTGAAACGATGAAAATTTGAACCCTCTCCAACCCCTATCGGCCGTTGCAAGGGCGAGCGTTTGGCGTCGAAGGCAAAGGAGAAGGCTCGAACGAAGGTGCCTGGGGATGGCTGCCATGTGCCTGGGGTATTTGTAGACCTTTTCCCTACAAACCTCATCCTCAATGAAACACAGGAAATTATAGAAGAAGGTTTATGAAGTCAATTTTTAGAAGCATGAAGGTTACCCCACCCAGGGAACTAACATATCTCCACCTATGGAAAATCATCTTCCCAGCTACCTTTGAACCCAGGTGGATGACCAAGGTCGTGCCCTGGTAGCTATGGTGGGTGCACCGAGAGGGTTGAAACAGAAAAAAAAATGGTGGAATTTGGTGGCTGAAGGATTTTGATATATTTGTTTTCACATTGTATACTATATAATATATACAGTATATTATATTTGTTTTCCCATAGTATATAATATACTGATATTTTTGATGTAGCTTTTGTTTACACTTCGTTTTTATCAACATTTTAGGTAATGAGTTCACCTTGTAAGTTGTTGAAACATGTTAGTGCAATAAAGGGGGGACCTCGAAAGCGACGTTTGAGGAGAGACCGACTGGCACAAAGAGGAAACTCTATTACTTTGCCGTGGCCTCAGGATATCAGGATGTATATTTTTGTCTGAGCATTTGTGCACTATGTAGAAGTGAAAAGACCTCCGGCATTCCAAACTGTGTTGATTCACAGGAGTCTAAGGCGTGAAGTTCTTTAGGTTGAAAACTGCCACTGTTGATAGCAGCTGACGTTTAATTTCAGGAGCTTCCGCTGGTGAAAGGCTTGAGCCTTGGAGCAGCTTGAACATGAGCGACAACGCCTGGACGTCATGATGGTATGACAATCACTTAAGATATTTTCAATAGCATTGTGAAGCCAATTGGTGACTTTTGCAACTGTTGCTGCGATTGACATCACTTGTTACAGCACTGTTCTAGCCTCTTATGCAATGCTACAATCTTCAATGACTGAGCAGATTTTTAAACGATTTCATGACGGATGCACCGGTGATGCAATCGTGCTTCTTCGCTTGGCACGCTTCCGATCAAGGCAAAGTGTGGGGCGACTACAGCAGAGACGACCCAAGAGAGACCGGTACCGTCCTGAAAGGTGGGCGATTGCGGCGACGGCTCTCATGGAAGCGGAAGATGAAGATGCCTAGTTTTGGAGAAGCAACTCATAGTGTTGAAGCATGTTGAAGCGTATAAAGCCGAGAAAGGACGAACCTATTGTAACGCTGAAGCTCCTAAAAAAGGGCCAATGCCTTAGATATTCACACACGATTTCTCAAGAGTTGGTCCTGGGAATTTACGGAAAAATGCATGAAAGTGGAGACCTGCAAGAAGAGTTTTCTTTTTCAACCTGGTACCGTGTGGCCAAAAAATACCACTTCTCATTCAGGGCTTTTTTCTGCGCCAAAAAACCCGTAGGTCCCTTTGGCAACAAGACTGAGAACGGCATTTTTCAAACCCAGGTGCGGTAGTACTCGAAGGTGGTGACAGGTTTATCTTTCGAGGCTTCACTGGTCACAAAAATCGCCTTCAGGTCATTGCTGGGAAGTTGGAAGATGAGATGATTCCGCAACTTGGCCTTGAAAAAACAGAGGATGTGATACATGATATAGATATGGTCCTATGGTTTATCAAAAAACACCTTAATTGATTGAAGTTTTATGACTAAGGTGCGCTTATCCATGTTGCACAGCGAATTTTCCATTTGGTTATACAGGCGGAGTCCTGTATATGAAATACCTTCTCACATAGTGTCAGCGCTAGTTTTGCGCTACTGTGGGGCTGGACTTCCCTTGTATGTCGATTCAACTACTAAATTTCACGTCAAGGTTCTCAAATTTGCAGGCGACTTGAGTAGGTGACGTAAGTGTATCATGCTAAGGATCCCCTGAGAGGTGCTGATTTCTCTGAACTTCAGGCGATGAAACACAATGAAGTGTGTGTCTCACAATGGCCCCTTGACAGGTTCTCAGACACAACCCTGTTACAGCCCTGGTTTCATATACGTTTTGTCCATTGGCAGATGCTTGTATACGATTTGATGTGATGGTAGTCCTGAATTTGTCAACTTGGTTACTTCAAGTGGCTGAGATCCATCTATACTGAACATCTGATATACTCACGCTTACTGGGTATGCAATCTATCCTTTGATTTCAAAGCATTTCTTGACAAGTTCGTGAATTCTGAAAGATATCCGAACGTGGGACCAATTTTTCTCCAAACAAAAACGCCTGCCACCCAAATTCAGAGCTTGCTTTTCTTGGGAAGTGGAACGACCAACCTGGAATCACTTAGGAGGATTCGAGAAGGCAACTACACCTCTGAGACTGGAGTCATTAGCCTGTAGCCCTCAGATTTGGTGGTAGTTGTGGTTGGAGACTTTGCATCTGGTTTTCACTCAGATAACCCAGACCTTCCCTGTTTAGATTCAGATGACCTTAATGTAACTCTTCCAGAGAAGTGTAGCACCCAGAGACTGTTTTGAGACTGTGACCTTTGCATTTTGACTTTGGAGGGCATGATTCACTCTTTGCTCGGAGCCGTTAGCCTTAGCACCATAGGTCCTAACGGCTGACCATGAGCCAGGATTTGTCCATACTTCCCACTGTGGCTTAGAAGGTTCATCAATAGAATATCATACGTCTCGAAATTTCCCTCATTTTCCTTTCATCCTCAACCAGCCCACCCCTTCATCCTACAGCAAAAATCCCAAGGAATAAATACTGCTACCATTGATTCATCACCCGCCATGGCTGAGCTTCCTTTGTCTCACCTGGATTTGTGGTTGATCCTTGGCAGCCCTCGTGGACGTTTGCGCAGTGCCTTGCACCGCGCCTGTCGCGCAGAGGACAAGATTACAGTGTTGACCCTGGAATCCTATGTGCGGCCTGAGAAGGAGTTGCCCAGGCGCTTCTGATGGATGAAAATTGAGGTCACGGAATTATGTTAGTTTAATATTTAGCTTAGCTCCTACATATATATATATATATTTATTAATATAGAAACACACACACATTTAAGAGCTAGCGCGCTTTCCGGCAGGGAACGTGGGGCAGATGGTGGATTGGAAGCGCAATTGCGGTGGTTGCAAGAACAAGAAGAAGAAGAAGAAAAAGAAAAAGAAAGATAAGAAAAAGAACGAGAAGAAGAGATAGAAAAGGCAGAAGAAGAACAGCAACGACAAGAGCAAACAGCAGCAACGACACGAGCAAACAGGAACAACAACAACAACAACAACAACAACAACAACAACAACAACAACAACAACAACAGCAGAGCCAACTGCGGGTATATCCTCATTGTGCGCCTAAACAAGCTTCAATAAACACATGTGTTGTCTTGCCCATCGAGATTTTCTTACTCGTCATGTGGGGGAAGAAATCCTTGAATTTTGGACTTTAGATTTTGTATTTTGCAATTTTTGCCAAGGTTTTGGCCCCTTAAGAAAAGAAGTGCTGGGCATGCCGGCCCGGGTCGGATACTTCTAATATTGAATATAGGATGGAATTGTGGTGATGTTTGGCAGTTTCGGGTTGGACATCTGATGTTTTTTATTCGAAATGTGTATATGGTAGATGGACCGCAAATGATTGTTTTGATCGGGATGAGCCAGCAGTATTGGCAAATTGGGTATTGAATTCCATTCCAGTCTCTGATTGAGTTTTTCGTACGACATTTTGGTACAGATTGTCAGAATGTTTGAAAATGTCCATCAAACGCCTGCATCGTTTGATTTTGTTGAGCAGACCAGACTCAATATGACATCAGCTTCGTTTCTCACAGTTTTGTACGAAGTCTCAGAAGTCGTGTACCCACCTGGCATTGAGAGGACAGAGGGCGGTGCATGGAATTACAGTCATGAAGATGCCATCGACTGGGATCATTTGCAAAAGGACCTGAAACACTATACAGGTGACCTGGAGATCGAAAAACATCGGGAAATTGAAGAGATGGATAGGGCTTTAGAAGTGACTTCTATCAATAGGGAAGAGGGTATGTTGAAGATTGGAAAACTAAAATCAGAAAATGATCGGACAGAAATGGAATGCATGTCACAATTCGGACAATCTGCTTTGCAACCAGAAGTGAACATGCAACCAAAAGGCGCTTCAAAAAGTTGTGGCAGTTGTGACGCTTTGAGTGAAGCATGTTGCGAGTGAATAGCCACCAGGCAATCTCACCTTAGTTATGGTGGGTTAGTAGGGGAATCCTCCAGTGAATCATAGCGATTACCCATCTACCATGAAATTGATCCAGGATCACCACCAAGATATGTTTTTTTTTGGGGGGCCTTTTAATTCTTTTCAGCTTCATCTCCCATTTGGACAGCCCAATTAGGAAGGCATAGAGCTCCCAATGGCAATGAGTTCTTCAGGATGAACCATGAAGACATCTTGAAATAAAGGACCTTTGATAACGATTGGGCAAACTCCTGTTTTACATCGCAGTGTAACAAACACCACTCCAAGTAATCAGAAAAATACATGGTTGCACATGGTAGGGTTTTCAACCCGCCCAGATTTATTCTACCGAGGTCAAGTCCTTCTCACTGATGATCGGGCTTCTGGCTGTAAAGCTTTGGTGGACGTCCCTTAGCAATGTATGGGTCTGACCTTGTCATTGCTCACGGGGTGCAAAAATGATGTTACAGTAACACTTGCAGCCAAATCCATGTTAAGCTCTCAATATGCTGCTTTCAAGGGCATCTTAGCAAATTGTTGAACTGCGTTCTGGGGGGATGAATAGAACTCTCCATCTCAATGAGAGAGGGAGCACCTAGGACCATGGTTTGATGATGTTTGATGCCTACTCGGCCAACTAGTACTGCTCCACTAACTCCTGGAGGTGTTATGTTTGTTCGTGTGGAAGTGTGACTACTAAATGACACGTTCAAGAGTTGCCACAAGCATTAATGAAAGGCGTACTTTGCGAATAGCTTTCGAATGCAACGAGTAGGGCCTGTTTCTACTAAAGCTAAGGAGTTGGCGCTTAATACCTGCGAAACAGCCGAGCCGCGAGGGTTTTATTTTGAGATGGTAAAAGCTTGATGAACATATTTTTTCCACAAAGATAGGGGATCTTGTATCTTGTAAGGAATTTAGAATACTGTAGTCAAGGTGAATCCTTATATTATATATGACTGATGTCAAATTGCATTGGGTTCGATGGTGTATTCATCACAGTTGAGAGTTTTTTCCGAAGCAGTTCTTTTTTTTTAGGCCGGCCAATGTGGCTACTACCATGCTTTTTACATATGGTAAGGGGTCGATCCGATCGCCGACCCCGTGTCATGCCTCCAAGGCATGCAAGCGCATGATCTTGTGTTCTTCTACGGAGCTCGGGTGCCTAAAGGATTGCATTCTCTCAAGGGTCACCCTGGAGGATTATAGCACTCGCACCTTGGAAGGGTAGAGCGCAGAGGTGGATTTTCAATCCAGGATGGAACTTGGAGATTGTAATTGGAGGTTTAAAACACAACAATTCGAAGTACGGTAGATATGCAAGGATACACATAGGAGTCTACGTAAAACATAGGAGACAACTAATGTGAGTTGAGTTGGGGTTTTGGAACTCCAATCACTTTGCCAATCTCCATTTGGAGGTGGTATTCCTTCCGATTTTTTTTTGTGAAGGTTCGCAGCACTAGAACGCCACCTTGTTATACAGTGATGAATAGAGTGGAGTAGAGTGTAGATATGGCGCCCCTAAGCAGACTCAAATTGTGGAGTGTTGGTACTTTTCCATCTTCTGCCAAAAACCTAAGTTTTTTGCAGTACTCAGAACAACAACCCTGAAGTATTTGCCAAGTAGTTTCCAGGTATTTGGCCCACCTACCAGCAGCGGGCGACCCGCTTTTGGGCCTGGCTGGTGGAAGATGGTTCCACGCTGCAAAGGAAGGCAGCAACACGAACAACTTTCATTTGCTTGTAAATGAGATGATGGAACACCTTTGAAACATTATGGAGAATCCATTTGTCGTGTGCCAAACCGATTGCTTTTGATAAGTTTCGTAATGATTTTCAACTGAGCGAATCTTGACCTGTGGCTAGTGCGGGCCATTTTGGGTCAAGATTTGCTCACTTGAGTTTGGATTCTATTGTGGATTTGTTGATTCATTACTCATGATGCACATTGCTGAATTCCGGATATTCCATCCAGGATCTGTCCTGTTGACAGCACTTCTCCATCAAAACCTGGCTACAATGAGTCCCTTTGGTCTCTCCACTGTGAGGTGTCAATTCTGGACGAGGATTTTTTTCGTGACTCACAGATGACGCGGGAGGCGTTGAATGACTTTGCAGCGCAACACCTTGAAGAAGTCTTGGCGGATTTCATGGGCACACAAAATGGTGCCACAAATGGTAGCACAGTGTGGATGTTGGAGAAGAAGGAGATTGGAAAGTGGAGAGGTCGGGGTTGGGGCAGAATTTGTGTTTCACGTGCATAGATTTGGGTTCTGAGTGCCTGAGCACCTCCAAGCCGCTGTTGGTGACATGGTATGTCAACTGATACAAAGCAAGATGATATTAATTATTTTCGTTGACGTTTTTTTTGACCCAAGTTCAATCTCGCTTGAGATCTGTTTTTTCACATATCACTGCGACTGGTAATTTCCCTGCCGCCCATGAATAGTGCCCAGAGGGATTATCATTCTGGTAGACGATCCCTGTGAACTTTCACTTTCCACTGGCATCCTGGGTAGAGGAACGTTCCAAGTTACTATGTTCCATCATAGCTCATAACCGTCATAGCCACTTGCCAAACCTGCCTGTGTCAGGTCGACTCTGTGATGTGCCAGAAAGGAACCAAAGAAAGTGACGTGGCATGAAGTGGCTTCCAGTTCTACTGTCGTATCCAAGGAATCAATGATCCCAGCATCCCAGTTGGTTGATGTTAGTGAGGTGAAGAAACATAACCAAATTTTGCTTCTTATGTTAGTAATGCAGTTGTTGGGGTTTGAGATATCCTTAGTGCAGAAGTTCTTTCGAGGCTGCAGGAAAATTGAATTCCAAAGTAAGCGAAGTGCCGTCAGATGATCAGGACAAAACCACCATGTCGTTGCGTGTTATTCAATTGCATAAAGCGCTTGGAGTACCATTAATTATATTCGATCAGTGATCCATGGCTTGTTTCTTTGGTGGGAAGCGGAAACACATGTTGTTTATGTATGCTCATGTACCCTAAACCCTAAACCCTAATATTATTGTTGCTTGCTGTGATTTCCTTCCCTTCTCAATATCTATAAATTTGAAAGTCTATGATTGCGATATTGCTAAAGAACGACTACGCATTGGAGATAGATTGAATAGAATTTCTTTAGATGATAGGACCAGGAGGTGGCTTGTTTTTCTTCAACAAGAGTGAATCGGGCTTTCATGGCCTGTGAATTTCATTTAAAATATCGCTCAACCATGGATATCCACATGAAATTGCTGTGTGCAAGAACCACTGGTACGTGAGGTTCCAACAAGTGCGGAAAGATGTGACTGGGTGGCATAGATAGATTGCACATGTTTGCTAGACTTTCCATGATGAGAATGTAACTACCTAACAAGAAGTGCTCAATAGGTTTTTTCAAATAGATCCAGTGAAAAAAGATATGTGTCAACAATACTGATCAAGGATGACTTTCTTTGAGTATAAACAGCTCAGCCATCCCCTTATGCAAACACATGCAAAACAAGAATGCTGCAAGGAGGTCCACGCAGGTCTCTTTGATGTTTGCCTCAGCTTTTTTGAGCTGATTGCAGATTGCTGCTTGCTTTCGAAGCTGAAGTCCCTATGACTGACTCGATATATTGAGGATTATCGAGGATCATGCTTTGATTCTTCCTCATAATTTAAATGAGCGTTAAAACACGACATGATGAGGTGAACCCTAAACAAATCTCCTTTAAACAGCTTCAGATCCTAAGAAAGATACCTTCTACGCTTATTGAAAAAGAACATCTATGGTGCTGGTTTCTACGATTGTCCATTTATTTTGCTTGGAGTCCTTGGATTTGGAGGTCCTCTATACCTTTGAGTTGGAAGCTCGAAGTTTTGCTACCTTGATGACACAGAAACTGTTGACGGGGAAGATGTCTGATGCCCTCACTGCCTTGAAAGACTTGGAAAAGTATCGAATGAGCCTTGGAGAAACTTTGAGCCAGTGGTTGGAAACAATGGAGAAATATATGCTGCCAGATTGTCTTTGAAATCATATTTTTTTTGAATGTTGGATACAAGGGATATTCATTTCTATCACACCTTTGCATAGAGTTCTTGAATTTATTTCAATTTCAAGGCCGCAAATAGGACGGCTGATTGATAGGTTTGGCTGCAAACAGTGTTGCTCACCTTCCTAAAATGGCTAGATCAGTCCTTCCGGGCCTATGAAATGTGGTGTAGCATTAGATGGTTTCTTCAAGCAAATGAGTTTGTAAGGTCTATCTCTCAAGATTGGTGGTCCTAAGATCCATCAGTTTTCAGCTGAAACTTTGTATTTGAAGCATTTCGAGTAGCATCCGCATGACCTTCAAAGTACCCCTAGGAATGGTTCGACCGCTTGAATTGTCAAAAAAAAACACTGGGGGTGGATTTTTCCTGAAGAATTTCAGGTCACTCCCAGCGATGTCGCAAGAAGAACGGGCCAAATGGGCATCCGTCATTTGCACTCGCGAAGTGGGACCTGGTGGAGAAGTGCTGAGTGTAGAACTTTGGCGGAGAAGAAGAGATGGCCTTTTGGAAATCATAGAAGATCTTCTTCGGAACATACCTTTGACAACCCATGTGCAACACACATTTTTTGCGTAGATGGTGAAGATTGTGGTAAAGATGATGTTGATGATGATGTTGATGATTCGATGATGACGACGATGATGATGTTGATGACGTTGATGACGTTGATGACGTTGATGATGATGATGATGATGATGATGATGATGATGATGATGATGATGATGATGATGATGATGATGATGATGATGATGATGATGATGATTCTCGACCCCACAAGCCCACGCAAAGCCAGTGAGGAACTCTTGCGATGGACCTGGAAAAGCCGCTGAGCGAAATGGAGCTTCCTACCTCTTGTTGTAGGTAAGCAACAGATCATAACGGCCAACTGCATCTGTGTGATGGGAATTCTTGAAGCAATCATGCACCCTTAGGCCTTTGTCCTGAAAATCTTCCATTACAAAAAAAACCCTCCCTTGACTAAGGCCTTCGAGCTTTACGCAATGATGAGGTGGAGGTACTTCCTTCAGACGACCGGATGGCCGTTTTGGACATCCAACTCCTTGCGCCTTGGATGGAGTCACATCCCATGGACGGACGACAAGAAGCCCCGTTGGTTCCAGCGCCACCGTTAGGAGGAGGTTGTTTTAAGCGATCCAACAAACCTCACATGGTTTGTTGGTCCATCAAACCTCATCATCTATATTTCCATTTGGAAACATGGGAACCTACCTCCACTGACCAAGGACGAGGAATTACCACCTTATGCGGAACTGTTGGGTGACCAACACTTGGAAGCCATTTGTGCAGTACCTTGGTGGGTTGGAGATGGAGGATTGGTCATTTTTTTTGAGCATCTTAACGCTTCAAATCCCAAGTTTGTACAAGATGTGTATATATAATTATGTATTATGTATATACATTTTTTCCCAAGACTCATGTGACATTATGATATATGTAAAGAATCATATCATATATAACAACCAGAAATATATTTTCATGTAGATGAGATTATATAAAAGGCAGTTCTCAGAAAGTTCACTGATTTTAAGCCCTAGGCTGGTGAGATGAATGCGGAGACCTTCTCCAGAGTACAAATAGTCAGTTGCCATGATGCAGGATCCAAATTGCTGCAGTCGATGGGTACACAAATGTTTACAAGATCAGAGAGACATCCAATTGAAGAATTGGGAATATTTCTAGCATCCAACCCCCTGCAGCCCTCCAACCCATCATTCCACAACACGTCGTTGGGAAGCTCAGTGCTTGTGGCCTTTATGTACATTTCCACAACATTTGTGAGCAAGCAGGCAATGGATGCTGTGATCCAGTTTGGCCGGCTCTTTTTTTTGCGGCAGCGCATGTGGGATGCATGCCCTGAGATCACTTTGGAACTGGCGCAGTTGTTACTGGAGCGGCACTGGTGCAGCTAATGCAAACTGTTGTTTGACATGGAGTACCATATTATCCCCCAAAGAAATTGTTTGGTGCTTTATCTCGGTTTGTGGGTGAACTCCAAACTGCTTTTTGAATCTTTTTGAGATCACAACTTAGACTCGGAACGGATGTGATTCATTTGCAGGAGCACAAGCATTGGGTCCTCCAGTGCTTAGGGACGCGTTTCGTCAACCAACTCCTTGACGCTGATCCTGCACGTTATCAAGTGTGTCTTCGCGATCTCACCCGGAAAAGCGCCCCGCCACAAACTCCGGGGGGATCTCTCACACTACATCCCTTGGTATCGAATGAAGAGATATTGTCAGATTAGTGGTGTGAAAATATGCAAACATAATCTGTTTTGCCCGGTTTTTCACTGCGCCGATTTGAAGCAAGTCAACGATTTGACGCAAGGCAGATTCTTGATAAGCTTCCCCTAGTTGGTGCAGGTTTGTTTTAAAATCTCCAAGTAGACTGATGATTTTTTCCTTCAGATGTGGAACTCTGTTGAAGCAATAGCTTTCTTGATATGTAACTTTTTTGGCTTGATTTGGGGTGGAAAGTGCATTAGAGACTCTAGATGTTTTTTTTTACCTTCATTCTTCCGCACAACTTCCCACTGAACTGTGCTTCTGTGTGGTTTTTTGGAAAAAATCGCCTGCCTGACTACCTTAGGGCTGGAAGCCAGGGGTTTCAAACTCTGGGGGGTTCCACGTCAAATTCTGGGGGGTCTATTGTTTTTAGAAAGATGATGAAGGGCAGAAATGCGGTTTGAGGCCTGCTGATTTGTTTCCGGGATACTTGTGATTGATGACATCCAACCGGCCCGAATTGGAGGTGAAAAAAGCACTCCATTTGCTGTGACACTTGCGAGACCTTTGCCTGCAAGATATGTTGCGGTTTCAGAAGCCTGGCTTCTTGTTGGTTAGCACTAATTTGGTGTGACAATATTCCATGTGGATGCCGATATGTCTGCTTAAAATGGCTTTTGACATTGGTTGTTTACGAAAACAACGTTCAAACTATATCAAGAAGGGTTAAAATGAAGCCAACAAGGTACCATTAATGCTTATCAGCAGTAAGACTGCCCTCCTTTCAGCTTTACAGTAAACTTCAATGACAATTGGTCAGTTTGATGTTTTAAGCAAATCTTTCTTCGCACCACAAGTTTCATCAATTGAGTATTGACGTGGAGTTGTGCCGCCAGCTAGACGCTCCGTGCCATTATTGCTACCCAGAAATTCTGCCAGTTTCATCAGGTTTGTGATGCATAGATCCATTGTGGGGAGATGCCTGGAGTTGTTTCTCCATAGGTAAGGGTTTCTACAGTATTTTTCCTTCTGATCTTAAACAGTAAAAGGGCCCATATCAAGTCTGTGTCAATGAGGGTAGGACCAAATCCAGCCCTCCTGATTTTTTTGGATGTTCAACTACAGGTTTTTCCTGGCTTCATTGGTTTCTACATGAGGTAAGCTATAGGAAATTCCCTCAGCGGTGCGAAGCGGCAGGAGCCATTTTGAATATTGCTGCTCCCGTTTTGTCATCGACTGCGGAAGTGTTCAAGGAGGGTGATGAGATTGAAGCATTGTGGAGAGGCACGACTTGTCCGACGCAATGGCAAAGGCTGACCTTAAAAAGGTGCCCCCCACCCCAAAGTCGTCCATTTCAAATAATGATACTAATGATTCATCCTAACACATGAACATAAAACGAAAAAAACTAACAACACTAATAACAGTTCCTTACACTAGTATTAGATAAGATGTCATGGATAAGAACAATGATGAATAACGATAATGATAATGATAATTACAACACATCGTAAATGAGAATATTATGATAATAGCTACTGCAACAATCGAGGATGTAATAATCTAACAACATGTGATTATGAATAATGATTAACTGATTAACACTCATAAATGATAAACAATAGGAAATGCAACTAAATAACAGTACTAACAGAAAGAAGAAATGATGATAACTTAGAAAAATCAATGACAGGAAAGGAAACGATACAACACATTAATAACAATACAAGTCATGAGAGTTCTTTCTGTCTTTAATACCAAAGATCATTGATGATTAGCAAGATTCACAGCAATGAAAATAATAAAGTAATGCTACGTGGCAATATTAATATTGACAGCATGAACAACAAAGAAAATATTGATATATATATATATATACATATATATATATATACACATACGGATACAATATGCATACACACAATATGCATACACACACACTTTGATATTAAGGTTTGACGCCACCTTCAGGCGAATGGTATTCCGCCTGCTTTGTCAAGCACGACACTGAGCGGCACGAGATCGAGATCGAGTGGAAGATGAGACAGGTTCGTGTGAGATGCCGCGGACCAATTCTCTGCTCAATCAATGGAGATTTCCTCCTAATAGACCCTTCAAGAGCGAATATGTTTCCACATGTTTCCCAAGTACCTTCTACTTTGACAGCAACATCTATGTGAATTTACGTGGAAGGAGGCAGCGAATTTCATATGGGTTGAATTGAATTTTCCAAGCTTCACGGCCAGGAAGATGGTTCAGATTGTCGTGAGTGGCGATTGGAAGGTGGGCATGGAACCAAGCTTGAAAGGATGGTTGTTCTTGGGTGCTAGTGCTTTGTCTTTGAATTTTTTGGGTCTAGCGAGGGCAGCAGATGTCTAAGTTTGTTTCTCCAAACTTATGCAGATAATCCAGCTTTAAATTGAGTATTCAGGATTTTGCTATCCTTGATTTGTACAATGCTGGTGTCTCTGAGACTTGATCCTTGCTTGAAAATGCTAACATCGCAATATGGGGCGCTTATGTATGTTGGTTGGCTAAGCAAGGCTTTGTGTTGCCTCCTAATGGTGGTTCTCTTATCATACTGTCATACTTCATGCAAGTCAAAATCCACCCTCAAAATCTCCTCAAAATGGGCAGGCTGGGTGCGATCTCCTACAAAACGCGGAGGTTCCCTTCTTCCATGGGGAAGGGGACACAAATCCTTCAACAGTTCTGTTTAACAAATCTCACCTCTTCATTTCTATCAACCTTTTCTTTTCTGTCAGAAAATGATGCAATGAGCGGCCAACTCAAGGAGACAGTATCAAATGGAATATATATATGTATCTAATCATAGACTTTGCTTATAATGTGTACAGTGTATAGCGGTGTATAGTGTATGGATATGATATAAGTATTTATGTATATTAATATATTGAAACGATTTCCCAACAATTTGTTTTGCTTCAGAAGCAGTATTTTTTTGTCACTATTTTCATTTGCTTCATTCTGGTTAAACAAGAAGTAACATAACATCCTTTAAAGATCTTGGGGCTACCCGAAGGATCGAAGTGTCAAGTATTTAAGCCTCACAACAACATCAATGCGAAACAGTGATCCCAATGGCACCAGGTTTTGATAGAAACTTTGTTTTTTGTGATTCATCTTTGTAAAGATTTCTCAAGCATCCCATGCCGGCCGTCGGTGTTTTTGTAGGCTACGACTACTGGCGCTGGCTGCGAGAGAGCATTTTGGAGCAGTTGGGGGTTGATCTTGTTCAACTGGTTCAACCACCCGATCCAAAACATCAAATGAAGCCTCAAAATGGGAAACGAAAAACCTCATGGCAAATTATGGAACGGGTCGCCACCTTTATGGCGAAACCATGCCCTTGATGTACAGGTCCACATCCAGTAGAAAAAAGCTACGGAAAACACGCTCAGCCTTTTGTTTTGAGTACAGTTTTAAATTTTCATCACTTGTTTTCATAGTGCACATTTATGATTTGTACATGATTTTAGTATCACCAGGAAGTTTCCTTTGCCTCCTCACAAGAATCTGTTCAAAAAGAGTGAGAAAACTCTTGATGATACAATTTCATCATCTTCTTTTCCAAGGACACATAGTGGAAGCATGCGCGTTGCGGAAGTTGCTAAATCGTGCACCTGAACATTGCCTTCGTTTGATTCAGGAGAAAGATCTGGTCCTGGGAAGTTCAGTTGGGGTTGTGGAAGATATGGGAGCGCCATGTTTGTAAGCTTTGTACCTACACAACAAATCGGAAAATGGTCACTGAACAACTCTGGTGCCTTTTTCAAATTTCTGGCTTGGAGTTAATTGAGTGTACCATTGACACATGGTGACATGCATTCAGACTTCACTTTGAAACATTTTCCAACTTGACTGATGCATCAACTTGACAAGGAGCCTGGCCTTATTGCTTCACTACAAACACTGCTGCATAAAGCCTTGTGCTGTGGCTTGTTGCACCTGTCAGCAGAGGTGCTTTTTGGATCCGGGAGTTTTTGGACTATAGAATGCTGATACTTCCAAGTAATCCAACCAAATTCACTGACAGAAACAAAGCAACGAAGCGAACATAAGAAAACGCACCTTGGGGTAGATGAGGAAAGTTTCGTTGTTTCCCAAGTCATGCTGTGCGAAGTGCACATGTGAGGATTAAGCTGCAGTTGCTGCTAGTGCATCAACTCCACATGCTCTGGAATGCCTTGTGGTGAATTTCCTGTAATGCCTGTATACACTGTATTCCTGGATCTGCCTCACAATTCACCTCCATTCTATATCATCATCAACATCATCATCATCATCATCATCATCATCATCATCATCATCATCATCATCACAATCATAAACATCTTTATCATCACCTTTATCATCATCATGCGAAAAGTTCCATAGTGCCTTGTCAGGCGGCAGGAAGCCTTGCGCGACTGCTGCGGTATGGCCCATCCCACAGCGCAACAGCTACGGCAACCTCAGGCATGTGGGTTTGAGTTCTTTCATAGTTGTATAATATGTTGAAAGTCATGGCTTCCCAAAAAAAAACATATTGTTGAAACTGCTTGGATTTGTAGAGTTTTTTCGAAGTCTAGTTCAAATCAGCCAGGTGATTTGCAAGATGTACAGCATCTCATTGTGGGTTTGTCGGACTTGGGCTCCTTGGTTCATATCCTACATGGCTGATAGCTACACAACTCCGGTGAACTGTGGAAACGGATGTCACGGACCTTGCATTGGAGGTTTGCTTCATTTTTGGCACATGGCATAGGGTGGTTGCAGTATGTTGCAGTTGCCTGCAAGGTTCCAAGGAATCCTTGGGAGAGGCTACAAATTACTTAACCACCTTTGCTTGGTGTGCACAATGGCGCCAGGAGCTACGGATCGGGATGCTGTCCATGACTCATAGACAACCCTCTAGGTTGGTGGTTTTGACTGACTGTAGCTGACGGAGGTTGGTGGTTTTGATTTGTACCGTACCTCTTTAACTAGAATGATATTGAAACGTGATGATTCTTCCTAGAATCACTCTTTTTGTACGGTTCCAGGAAGTGCCAGGTGCTCTGAAGGATCACAGGTGCTACCGAAAAACCTGAGATCCTTTCAATTAGATTGCAGAACCAATAGTATTATCAACAATTCATCTTCCTGGAGCTGCTCTTGGGACAAGGGAGGAATATTCTCGCACAGCCTCCAGGAGGACGAGGAAGAGGCGCAAGCAACGCCGCCTGACGTGGACACCGTCACCACAGTGGCCACGTCAGAAGTGAAGACCATGCACCGTGCCCAAGAAGTGGAGAGGATGGAGGATCCAGCAGCGACTTGGAAGGGTCAAACATTCAGCCATGTCTTATCATTCAAATGTGAGTTATGAATATGAAGTCGACTCAAATAACATCGAACGACCAAAATCAGACAATATGTATGATTTCTAAGAAACACAGCTATTCTAGCGTAACTTGAAGGCTTGGAAGGTGCTATGTTTTGGGTCTTTCGGCTTTTGAGGTTGGTTCCCTTTACATGTTGGGTTAATCAGACAAAGAGCCCAGATTGCATCGGGTGCATCCATAAAGCACTCCGAGTGATACAAATGGCCATCAGTTGGTCGTTTGGTCGAGGTGAAGATCTTGGAGTTCCTTGACCTGCAAAAGAGCTTGCAACATGAACAAGAACTGCGACGTGCTGCAGAAGAAAAGTTGAAAGGAAAAGAGGAAGAGCTGCAGTCCTCAAAGGTGGGGACAATTGTGAAGATGGAATCGAATCGGGAGGTGTTTTAGATCAGAGTTAAATCATCAATATTGTGGATCACGATCCCTCTGTCGTTTCACTGTCAACAATTGAATTAATTTGATGCATTCATCACCTTCTCAAGGATTTTAAAAGAAGAGCCGCCAGATGAACGGAGTTTTTTCTGTTTCCAGCAATCCACTGATCCTTCTGAAAGGAGACACTTTCCAAGTTGTTGGATGAGAAGAAGGCAGGCGATCGGCATTTGCGCCGCATGTTCTAGGATAGCATCACCAAGATATTTGGAAACGGGTTGTTTTCAACTAGTATTCAACTCAATTTTGTAAGACAACAAGATGATTTTCTATGGTTCCATTTCCTTAAGAAAAGGGGGAGCAACATTACAAGTTGATCAAAGTGTAGTGTCATGAGGTGAGGTAACCCGAAATGAGGCTAGGAATATCAACAAATATCACCTGTTTGCAGGATCATTTCGCCAAATGGCAATGGTATTTTCCCCGTTCTGACCATATGCGAGCTGCAGGATATGGCTCAGCGTACTCTGGATCTGGAATCTGAGCTGGCACGATCTCGTGCTGAGATTTCGACTGCCCTTCCCCGAAACACCGAGTTTTGTAAAGGGAACGTGGAAGAAGATGGAGCATCGGAAGAAAAGGATTGGATTTTGCAGGCGAGCTTTGAATGAAGACTTGGTGAGTTTCCGTTTTGTCTCTTGGGGCACGTTAGATAGTCCCAAGTATACGATGACGTGTGTTTGCAGGTGAACATTTTTGAGTCCGCAATCACCATCATATAATTAAGATATATCAAATATCAATATCTAGTAGGGCATCTTCCAATGAAATTCAGCTTTCTTCATCTTTCCCTAGTGGTTTCTTAAAGAGATAGCCATTTTCGGCTCCCCACGTTTTTCAGTTTCAAACTGCACAGGCCGATCCTGAAAGCTTGACTTTGACTGATGTGAAGGATTTTATTTCAAGGAGATGGGTTGTTCAAAATGGGAAGCTGAAGATTTCGGAAGTTTGAGCTGATATTCATAATCTCATAATCTGCTGATTTACATCTTAGGTTTCAGTATGTTTAGATGGTGTGAAACAGAAATGATCAAATTGGTGGATTTCGGTTGGGTGTTTCGGGCGGCATTTCCAGGGCCAGAGTCCAACACTCAAACCCACCGATGGGTTTGAAGATTTTTGAAGCGTAGAAATCAACTCAATTGCAACAAATCAGCCACAGTTGCCTAAAATTATGGTACACTATGTTTTCCAGGTAGTAACTTTGTTTCAACCGTATGGTGTTTTTGAAACGGAGGCATCCTGTGTCTATACCAAAAGAGTGTTTACTCCAGAATCATTGGATCCGAACGGATGATATCAGTCACAAAAGATATCCTTTGGTCAAATTCTGGTGTAAGACCATGCCAACTGTCAAGGGTGTAGTATGTGGGATTCCCCACTGCGTCCAGGTCGATGAAATATAAATCTGTTCATCTCGTTGCATGACCATCCCACCAGAGAGGATCGCAGCACGACGCGACGGCGTCCGCGTCTTGCGTAGCTCCTTATGTGGTGGCCTGCGGCAGTTGGGAGAGAATTTGTATACCTCACCGGTGCATTTCATTGAGGAGCTCCTGCAAAACGCTGATGATTGTAGTCCCTGAGATGAATTTTGAGTGACTGGAGCTTGAGTTGAAAATAGACGGAAAAATCTGAAAAGCTGATCCTTTGAGGATTTTGTTGCGTACTATGAGGTTAAAGAACATTTGAAACGAACTGGGCAATATCAATCTACATACAATACAGTGTTGACAAGCAAAGAAAAAGACAGAATGGACACATTCTTGAATTAGGCAACAAGGTGAAACAATTGGTATGACTTTTTTACCTACCACCATTGGATTTAGCGTCGTACAACATGTCACTCCATAATTCTTATGAGGCTACGGCTCCTCTGCCGAGCCGAGCTTCTACATTGATGCTTCGAAGACATCCTGCAAGTTCTCCTACAATGAGATGGGGTTTCGCGCCAAGGAATCCAGAATCTTGCTGATGATGTGGAAGGAAGTGTGTGTATCTATACATGTTGATTGGGACTTCACAATAATTAAGACACATTCCAAGTCTGTCATTGGTGATTTCTCAACCAACTGTCTGACTTGAGACCCAAGATTGCCACAGGATGTATTGTCCTTATGCTCCTTAGCAGTGTCCACCAAGACGCGTGGAAATGATTTTTTGGGGCACAAGGGCATTGGCTTCAAATCAGTCTTTGCTTGTGCCCTGGCAGCGCTGGGGTCTACTGATTCGGCAAGTGATAAAATTGTGTCATCTACTACATCATCTACTTATCATCATGTCATATCCTAAGAACACGCATGATCACATGATTATATAGATATGAAGGAATCATTGTGAATTTGCAATGTGTTTTTACGAAGTTTTGGGGCATCTTTACTCCCAACCGTCCGGAACCATCTCTTATCACTCCAACAAAAACAGATCACACCTTGTTGGCAACAACTGTGACTTACTGAATGTGGTAGGATATCAGGTGGTAAAGGGCTGTTTTGAATGAGGGCCAACACAGCCCCGTTTTAGCTCAATCAGCCTCATTGGATGGAATCTCATGGCAACTAATTTCACTTTTGTCCAGCATGATAGCACTTAGCAGTGTTGAAAAGATGCAAGTGAGAATCATCAACAAACATGATCATTGGATTACCATGCATAATAACAATGAGAATAATCGCTACAAGAATGATAAGGACAATCATCCTACAATCATACAAGGTCCTTAGTGACGCCACTGCAGGTTCAAACTGCCCCGTCATCGTGTCCGGGAAGTTTCGCTTCAAGTTTGATGTACCAGGTGTGTGAAAGATGCCGATACAGCGATACCCGAAACGAATCAGTGTAATGAGTGGGTCAGTGATGTCAAATAGTGCATATTATTCTCCGTTCAGAATCAATTTTAGTTTTGAAATGTTTTGTATGGCATTGCAAAAAGCCATTTGTGTTGGAAACAGCTTATATATGCTTATATAGAGAGTTGGTAGAATGATCACCCGATATTGATTCGTCAGAACTTCATTCATTCGGGATGCTTCAGGCCTCCTGTTCAAAGGGTAGAATATAGGGAATGATTTTCCCACTTCCCAAGTCAGTTGGAGGTGTCTCCCGTTCCCGCTAGGCATTGATGAACTGTCGTACATCACCCCGAGATGGCTGGATGATGCACCATGGCCTTACAGGAAACTGCCATGTTTTTGCGAAGGCCCAGGCCTGGGAGGAAGATGGATCAATTTTCATTTCGCCCTTAAGGACCGTTGAAACCGTTGAAAAAACAGGAAATACGACAAGAAGATACAAGAAGTCAAGCAAACATCTTGGAAGGTTGCACCGCAGGGGTTTTCTTTACCCGTTTGTGAACCCGGCCGTCGTTTTGTTTCCCAGAACTATTCTTTTCCATCTATATTTCATTCTGCCTTCCAAATCACAACTTCCTTTTATGACCAAGCTGTGAACAAACACAATGCCGCAATCGAAAGTGACGCCAGAAGAAAATGAAGATGTTTGATTCCACATCTTCACCTCTCAACTGAATGCTTACATTTCAAAGTGTTATGTGTTGTTTAGGTTCAATTCTGTTGCTTTTGTTGTTTATGATGAGGTGCCAAGAAACCCGCCAAGAAACAATTAGTCGAATAGACGGTGGTGGCCAAACACCAATCATGACACTAGATTTCTACATTGATGTTTGATGTAGCTGAACATCACGAATTTTTAGATTTTTAGATGTCACAGCCAGGCCAGTTGCTTTTGATTCAAAGTACTTTAGCCAGACGAATGGTTGGATGTTGGATGGACCTTTTTTTTGGATCCCTTTTGTATGTACTGTATACTTTTGACTACTTTTTGAAAGTTTTACTTGAAAAATCACAATTTCTGGTGCTCCCAATTTTCAAAAAGCTTTTGCTTTTGTCAGTTTGTGTTTTTCTTTGACTTTGCAAACTTCCTTAAGGTCCAGAGTGTGGGTCTTCGGGGTGACGAAGGCACTCACATTGTTCTTCCCTTTCGGCCTGAATTGGCTGGCAATGAGGATGGGAGCTTCACTCTGTTTCACACATTTTTTCTATAGCAAAAGCTGATGCTTCCTGTATATTTTAACTGGAGAGCAACCAACAAATACAATGTCAAACAACATGTCAAGGACAAATTTGTTATGTGAACATGGCGAATGGTTTTTTTTTTCTTGTTCTAGGCACTTGAAGAAACAACTTCTTTGTGGCATCCTTTGTCCTTAGCTGGGAGGTTTGAAACCGTACTTTCTACAGGCTGACGCTCTATCCCCTGATAGCTAATTAACGGAAAGGCCTCCCTTTTGTTAGTGGACACAGATGATGATTTTCATGCAGGATTTTCTGGACAAGTTGAAATCGGCGGTGGATCCATTAGTACTACTGGGTTTGCGGCGCTTAAGATGTTTGAGCTTTCGTATGGGTGGAGAGACACAGGTGGGATGTGGCATTTCCGGCACAATGGCACAGCATCACATTGTTTTCGGAGGAAAAAGGTTGACATCAGCATGAATTTGAAGATGGACAAAACCACAACAATTATGCTTACAATACGAAAACCTTCACCACCTAAAAAGTGCCCTGCAACCGTTTCACTGGCTGCGTGACAGGTGCTGGCGCAACTGACCAAGATGCCAGTGGAAAGTTTCCAACAGATATCGACCTGGAAAGCCTGTCTTCGAATCAACGCATCTCGGCTTGCTGCGTTTTGCCACATTGTGGGATACTTCTGGAAGTGGTTGTATCCAAGTGCCCGATGGAGACAGCTAATTAACGTCCTTTGATTATCGGGACAACGATGGTGGCAGCAACGATAGCAACAACAACAGCAGCAGCACCACCACCACCGCAACCACCAGCAGCAGCAAGAACAATAGCAATACTACGGTACCGTACGTATATATCTATATACATATATTGTATCATATTGTTGTGTTTCATGTTGGATTCGGTGTGACCTATCAGAACTGTGCTCCCGCAGAAAAAAAAGAGTGCTTTACCCATCACGATCATTCCCATCACGATCACTTTGCACAAGCCTATGCTTGAAGCACTTTGACATCTCATATTTTATCTACATGAACATGTCCTTCGTTTCTTGACGGTCTTTTTGTAACGACCTTTTTTCCTCAGATGTCTCCAAAATAGCAATCCACATTTGGGCCTTGGCTGCTTGGTGTTTTTTTTGTTTCCAGGACGTGGACCATTTCTTTCGAGTCTTTTCCACCATGGCTGGGTCTGGTGGCAGCGTCATCTTGGCATTTCCCTCGGAGCCTGGAGCAGAGCTGCCGGTGTGTGCGGGCTTGCCATGTGCCCGGGTAGGGCATCGTTTTCTTTTGTGGCTTGGCTTGGGAATGAGAAGGATCGTAGGATCCTTGAACTTGTTGGGGAGGGATGCTGACATGTTATGTTTGGTTGCTTGCTTGTGGAACTTAGAGATTATTTATTATTGCAGAATGTTTCAGAGGTTCCTAGGCCAAAAAGAGTATCATCCATCCATCATTTTTATTTAATGTGTCCATAGCTCCAATTTTTGCAGAGTATCGCAGAGCTGCTGTACGAAATTGTACCACAGGATTTTCCCTTACAAACTCCATGTTTCTGGTATTTATCAGCATGCAGTTTTACTTGTTCAACCAAAACTATGGAACAAGGATCCTAACTTCTAGACATCCAAAGCCGAGGCAAGCGAATTGGCAGTTAACTACCAGCCGAGAAGCTGTCCGTGAGAGTGTGGAAAACTATCAGTTGCGATCTGAAGCTGCCAAGTTGTTTCTTAGCTTCAAGTAAGTGGCAGCTTGAAAGATCATGATGTTGGTGACATTCTGGGATGTTATGTTGCAAAAAACGACGCGAATTCGATGAGCCAAGTATTGAAGCCTTTGTTTCTTTTCCACCAGGTTTTGCGTGGCTGCACAGCATCCCGAAATTCTACCTCACCTGGCAGTGTTTTTACCAGTCGCAGGTGGGTTGAGGGAGCAACGGTGATAGGAGGTGGAGTGTTTGAACTCATGGATCATGGATTGTTTCTGGATTCAGCTGAGAAATATTATTCAAACGTTGTTTTTCCTAAACATTCCATGGGATCTATGACATGTCATGCTGCCATTACGTTCGGTTTATTGCTCCTTCGGCCAAATCATGCGGACCTTACACAACCTCAATGGAACTGAAAGAGTAGGCAAGAACAGCTTGATACAACAACTGCAAACTGTTGAGAGGCTGTGATATCCATCCTTATCCAAAGATGGAAGTGGGTATCAGTCAATCAGACAATCAAATAATCAATATCTCGGAGGGATCTTTTACGTGGTGAGGCCCTGGCATTCCTGCCTTCTGGCAAAGCTTCACAGAAGAAGTGTTGCACGAGTTGCGTTTGGTGCTGCCCAATTACCTGGCAGCTTTGGGTGGGCCACAAGACGGGAGTGCCTTGTTGCGTTTGCCAGAGGAACGCATTTTGGCACTGATTCCGGCGGAGGTGGAAATTTTGGTTTCGGTTGAACGGTGGGGAATATGGGAGACCTGGAAGCACCCAAAGTTGGAGATTCCACTGCCATGATTTTCTTTGACTTTTATGACCTTTCCTTGATCAACTTCCAAGAGACACTATCGACTATCCATGAACCTTTGTGCCAATGGAGGTCTTCCTTCTTGCTGGTCTCCAAGTGGTGCGAGATGAGATGGCACAGGCTAGCCCGTATGTTAGCAGTGCTTCAATCAGAAGGAAATGAAACTAGATTGAAGGGTGTCCTTGTCGTTTGTAAAGAGAGGGATCTGTAATATATGTTGTAGCAGAAAGAAACATATTATAGGAACAAAACCTGAAGATCCATCCTTTTGCTAAGAACACTTTTGGTTGTTAAATGGGAAGAATCTGAAGGGGTTCTTGTAAAATGATGTGATTCACGAATCAGAAGGATCAAAGCAAAAAAATGCCAGCAAACATGCGCAGGTGGTCTTGCAGAAATGTGGCGTCCCAGCTATAGGCATCTCAGAAATCTTTGCATGCTTTCCATTTTTGCAGCCAGAGGTCATGACAGATTCTTGGTGGATGAAGGGGGTGTAGGCTGGTATAGGTATTGGAAGGCCTTCTGTATGTGGGTGATCCCTTCAGAGTCCTGATTGATTATTTCTTGTTTATTTTCAAGGAATCGCAAATCATTCAGGGTGGGATGATCATCCCCTAGAGGAGTGGAAGACACGTTTTTTTCATGGCGCTTTTGGTGTTTCTTGTTTCAAAGTTTAGGAGGCACTTTCAGATTCCAGTTCGCATAGCACCAATGCCCAACACAAATCAGGTATGATGGCGGCTCACAATTACTAATACCGACCTGCTTTGATTATTCGGAGATGGTTTTCGGTATCACTTCTTCCATCTTGGGGGTTCAGTAATCTTGCGGCGTCGCCAATGATGGAGAGCATTCTTGCATTAATCATTCGATTTCACTATTCACTGCAACTTTTCCATATCTTTCGTTGGAAACGCCCTGAGATCAGGACAACTGGTGGGCCGAGCTCTTTCAGTTGCTCCTGGAAAATGCCAGCAAAGCCGGTGTGGAGGAATCAGCTCGACGTCACCTGGTGTCAAGTCGAAAAGGAACTTCAGAGGTGACGAGGTTTGGTAGATTGATTTTTTGCGAAAAAGGTAGAGTCTGTTAGAGATGTTGATTCCAGCTTTCACACTTTATGGGAGAAGTACAGTATAGCCACAAGTGTTATGATAGATATGCTCCTATGCAGTGCAGAGAGATGCAGAGAGTATCTCTTTGACACAAGGACTAGACCCATTCCTTCTTACTATGGCGATTTGATTTGGTATATTTGGTCCAATTCTAATTCCATTCATCTTGAGACTCGTGCTTGTTTTCCCGACACTTCCAAGGACAACCCATCTGGCGCATCCGTGGAAGATCCATGGGTCGAAGCAGCCTTCCAGAGAACATGGACATAGCCTTCTGCTCTGCCAGAGCCTCAAGCTATGGATGATTCGGATGGTCAAAGTCAGTTCCCAGTGCCTGAAAAGATGAAAGAAGGTGCTGAAAGGCTTGATTAGCAACTCTAACATTGAACATGATCGTGATATGTTGTGACTTGTGTTTCGATAGCTTGTTTGAGGAGTGTACAAAACAAACCTCTTTTTAACATGAAATTGTGGTGTTTGAGGCACCGTCAGAACCCGTATGCGATGGGGTTTGGAAATTTTGTAAAACGACCTAACCTGCACCATACCTCCCCGCAAACGATCAGCTTATTCAGTAAGCCCGGTGCATATTATATATATAATATTTAGGACCTGCTTAGGCCTCTTTATATAGTGGTTCTGTAGATTTGCTAGGACTATTTCCTAAAATACCCAGGACTATTTCTAAGATTCCCAGGACTATTCCTTCCTAAATAGCTAGGACCAGCTAGGAATATTCCAAAAATAGTTAAGACTGTTCCTAAGATAGATAAGACTATTCCTAAAACAATCAGAATGGTTGCTCAATTCTTCCGATGTCCAGGACTGCTTGTTATTTGTCCATTTTTTCATGCCATGGATTGTTCAAGGGGGCCCCTGGCAAACCCACAGATGTATCATTTTGCAGCAATCCACTGGCCAAGATTTCTTTAAGCATCCTGAATCCTTAGACCGGAGCGCACGCGACCAACCTTTCCCGTCACGAGAAACCTTTTCATTGGTTTAAGGAAAACCTTGAGGAATTTACATTACAACTTCTTACAATTTCAGTATGTACTGTATATGCTTTCTCTTTGGTGGATAGCGCGCTGTAGCATATACAATACATACTGAAGTTGTAAGAAATTGTAATGTAAAATCCTCAAGGTTTTCCTTAAACAATCTTACCTCTGGTTTTACATCATTTCAACTAATAAACCCTAAGCGCGCTACAGCGCGCTATAGCGCGCTACAGCGCGCTTTCCAGCAAAGAGAAAGCATACATACTGTTACATACTAAAGTTCTACTGTACATTCCTGATGGTTTTCCTTCAACTACTTTGCCTTTGACTTCAAACCATTTCAAGTAATCCCTACAAAGCGCGCTACCAGCGCGCTACAGCGCGCGACGCGCTACAGCGCGCTACAGCGCGCTATCCACCAAAGAGAAAGCATATACAATACATACTGAAGTTGTAAGAAGTTGTAATGTAAATTCCTCAAGGTTTTCCTTGAACAATCTTACCTTTGGCTTTACATCATTTCAACTAATAAACCCTAAGCGCGCTACAGCGCGCTATAGCGCGCTACAGCGCGCTATCCAGCAAAGAGAAAGCATACATACTGTTACATACTAAAGTTCTACTGTACATTCCTGATGGTTTTCCTTAAACTACTTTGCCTTTGCCTTCATACCATTTCAAGTAATCCCTACCAAGCGCGCTACCAGCGCGCTATAGCGCGCTACAGAGCGCTATCCAGCAAAGAGAAAGCATACATACTGTTACATACTCAAGTTCTACTGTACATTCCTGATGGTTTTCCTTCAACTACTTTGCCTTTGACTTCATACCATTTCAAGTAATCTTAGAATATTTTTTTGACTTGAATGTGACCCGACCCCCCTGCCGCCGTCCATGAAAAGTTGTTGGATACAGGGTGTCTGACTTAAGCCAAGTTCTGTTTTGCGTTGTTGTGCATTCTCTGACAATGATCTTATCAACAAACATTTTTTTAAACATACAATAGCCCTGAACGGTGGTTTAGAAATAGCTCTGAACGGTTTAGAACGGTTCAGAGCTATTTCAAAACAACACCTTTGAAATAGCTCTGAGCGGTTTAGGGCGGTTTAGTTCTATTTCTACATGGCCCAATGAAGTTTTACTTAGAAGCCCAGAGCGGTTTAGAGCGGTTTAGAGCGGTTTCATTTTTAGACCGCCTGTGGGTGCTATATTGCACCTGCTTGAAATAGAACTAAACGGTTTAGAGCGGTTCAGAGCTATTTCAAAACTGTGTGTATGAAATGGCTCTGTACGGTTTAGAGCGGTTCCTACACACTTCTCTCAAAACCTAATTTTGCAGATATATTGCGCAAAATATATTTGCGTAATTCATATCTGTCAAATTTCAACATCTTTAAAGGACAGAAAAAGAACAGACACAAAAGAACATTTACATAACTTCAAATTTGCCAATATCTCTCTAGCGAGGTCGCAGCATGAGCTGTAGAATGCAGAAATGGGAGACCAAAAATTACACCATCTACATTTATGATTTATCATGGTGCAGTCTTAAGAACATATCCTGTTCAACCTGGACCAGGAAAGCAGCTGTGGCTTGTTGCAGACCTATTTCAAAAGATGAGACAAGACAACGAGGGGCCCCAACTCCTCGGGCCAACGGCAAGCAGATTGAACCGACCCACAGTTCAAGTTTAAGGCCTTTTTCTTTCCGGTGCTGAGGCCAACCCTTTATTCCTGGAAACTTAAAAATTAAGTCCTGGAAAATTTTAAATAGTCCCGGAAATTTTAGAAATAGTCCCGGAAATTTTAGGAATAGTCCTGCCTTGTATTTTCAATTTCAAGGCCAAGAGGACATACTCCGTGAAACGCCCGGGAAACCGGGTCAAGAGATTGCAAAGCCCAACCGCTTGTCCTGGGAAGGGGGTCCCTCAACGCATCCCAGCCCAAAGCGTGTCATCGTGAGCATAGCGCTGGCCTTCTCTAGCACTGCTTCTCTCAAAGAAAATCTGGAAGGATGGCGGTAGGCAGTGCGTTCCCAAAAACCACATCAAAAACATGCTGGCTCGCCAACGCCTTCTTCGCCAGCAAAAGGTATAAGGCACACCCATGGGCCTCGCTGGGCAGATCTTAGGAAGCGAATGGAATTTGAGCTAGTGCCAATGGTGTCAGTCCAGACCAATCAGTGGTCATAGCGCCCAGTAGCAAAATGTCTTTGTGAGGATCACATGATGTCAACTATATCTCGAGGCCGCATGTCATGTGTTGTTTGCACCACTAAGGCTAGACTCTAGACAAATATGCCACCAGAAACTTTTCATTGCACAGCAAAAAAAATGAACCGCCGCTTTTGACAACCTGCGACCTGCTTTGTTCCATGTTGTTAGCTAGCTTCGAGGTGTTTGCGCCATGCGTACTTCTTAGGAACCACAAACAGATGTATATCTGTGTATATATACATACTTGCTATGTATTTCAATGTTAGCCTGCGCCGGTGTGTTTGCAGTACCTAAGTGAAATATATATATATATATATAATATATAGTATATTTATAAATACCTAGGTTTTCTGCAAGTTGCAAGAGAAGACATAGACATGAAGTGAAGTATGCTGCCAGTCATGCACTTCGATTGTTAAACTCTTGCAGCGCCTGTGCCTGCCACACTGTGCAAGCGGTCTCTAGTACAGATAGATCAATGATCAAACATGTCGAATTAGATGTGGGGGATGAAAGTTTCGGATCACCCACCCCTCTTTTCATTGTCGCAGCTACGTCTCGCCACGCTGCAAACACCCCAAATTAAGAAGTTGTAGCCATCCAGTCAGCCCCTGCCTGCGCAGGGTTGTGTTGCTTTGAACCCAAAGAAAGGGTGCAACTTAATCAAGCCACCATAGTCGTCACCATGGTTCTGCAAAGTCTTGATCAGGATTGGTTACAATGGAAGGACGAGCATTTTTGTTCCAAGTTTACCCAACTGAAGCTGCTAAAATTCAAATACCCTTCATCCAGTTACTTGTAGAAATTGAATTAATCGCAGGAGGGTTCTCTGAACCATACAGCATTGTCCATGTAGTCGCAAGAAAAGAAAAACTCGCACGCGTATAGACATTAATACAGATGCATATATACGTATCTTGGGCAGTTCTCATTGACGCAACGTTTGGTAGCCTCCTGTGGTATTCTTCCAAGGCCCTCCGTAGGGAATTCCTTGTTCAGACTTTCCGGGCTTCTGGGATGCCTTTTTGAATGTTTTAATTTCAACTTCCTTTTAGTTGCCCGCTTGATGGCGGAGTTTTGTTGAATGTATTTCTGAGTTTTAGTTTATGGGGTTTTCTGTGGTTTGGCCCCTTGTTTTTCCACGAAACACGTTTCCATGAAACACATGACAAAACCTGAAAGATGTCTAAGTTATGCGAAGAGTGTAGTAAAGAAGCATACCTGATAGCCACCTCTTACATGTATGAGAGCCTTCACTTTTTTGGTATATGGCAGGTACAGTTTTTTACAGTTACTACCAGAGCAACTATGGCGAAACTAACTAAGGGTGAGTCGCGGTGACAAAATGTGACATTGGGATATGAGAAGTGTTTGTGAGTAGTGATCATTGAAAAAGAAACCTTCAAATATCGTCTGCAAGTACATTGAAAGAATGTGGAAGTATATATAGCCGACACTAACAAATATATAACGCTGATTCCCATACCCTTTGACGTTGCGGAATGTGTAGTAGACTTGAGCCAATGAATGCCCTTTGGCAATGGACAGCGCACACGGCTTTAGAGGTATAGATGATAGATGTGAGTGGTTGTATTTGTTTAGGTGTCTCGACGCATTTTTGAAAGGCAGCCATTTTACAATATATCTGAACATTTTTCGAACTAATTTGGAAATAGCTGTATGTTTTCTGGAGGTGGCTTAGAATAGTTTTGGACAATGTTTCAATGTTTGAGAACTAGCTTTGGATATTTTCGAAGTAGCCCTGGATATTTCAAAAGTAGCTTTGATATTTTAGGAAAAACTCTGACTATTTTAGAAGTAGCTCTGGATATTTTAGAAATAGCTCTAAATAGCTCTGGATAGTTGAGAAATAGCTCTGGATATTTTAGAAATAGCTCTGGCCCTCTGACAGAGAAAGAGGCCCACGCACCCCCTAATATAATATATTATAATACATAAATGACCAAGACAGATGGATTTGTGAAACTGAAACCTGAAGAAAGGGGGCCAAAATATGATAATGTGCTTCATGTCCACACAAATGTATTTGAATGATGCAATAGTAGTATATGAATTAGTTAGATAACCTATTGATACAGGTTGAAGTCCGAAGAACAATGAATTTGATTTGGTCATCATTGTGCAACTGCAGTCTTAGCAGGTTATCGGAATCCTTCTGAATTGTCCACATTTCATTTCAACATTTTGCTTTTGCTTGAGAGATATATAGGAATCCCAAATAAACTTCCTAATCAAAAGACATAACAGTTAGACAGTTTACATTAGTTCAACTGGTTCCTCAAGGTAATGGTATTATTATCTTATAATTAATAGGGAAGCATTCAGTATCACCATCCTATATTTGGCCGTTGAGGTGCCCACATCCTTGTCATCTTGGAGGTCTGGGGTTGCTTTCTTGGATGCTGGGTTAGCTAATGAGTGATGTGTTAAGGTTTACCCTTATCCAAGAAAACCTGTCAAATATATGCCTTTGCATACGGTATATATACGTATATATGTATATATACATACATGTATATATACATATATATACGTATACACCCAAAGTCATACTGAAGAAATGTGCAGTCACAGTATTATGTGAGACCTTTACTTGCCAGCCTTCCAGACGATGCTGGTGTCAAGTTGTGGAAAGCATGACTATGGATGACGAAAAGGTGTTCTAAAAACAGGGATTACATTATATATGTATATATATAGTATTATAGTTATGTATGTATATATATATCTGGAATATTCTGAAATCCTTTTCCTCAAGATTGCAGTGGCATTTGGATGGTCAAAGATATTGCGGGTAGTAGGGGATTTGTTTTGGGGGGATGTTTCCGTTGCATCGTTTTCCTCAAATGCGAAATCGAATCACCCAGGACACGCAGAGCTCTGCGGAACTACGCTTTGCCTTGTTGACTGTGGCAACGAATTGGGATGCGCTGGTCATGGCTCGAACTGTTTCCTGAAGAGCTATGGGGCCCTTGTTTGGAGATTTACCAAAAATGGAAAAAAACACGCAAAAGCTACAGCATCCAACCACCAAAAAAGATAAGCTGGAAAGTCAGGTTCCATAATCTTTTTATCTCAAAGACAGGAGTCGAGTCTAGCAATGGTCCATGTTTAGTTAAAGATTTCAGTTGTTTTTGAAGATCATGTCCTTTTTTTTTGAGGGAGACTTCTTGTTTGATCCGAGTCGAAATCACGAACCAGTGAATACCATTGATTCCCTCAAATGCAGGTCACTGAACTTTTGAAAAAGCTGAAAAACAACTCATGAATCCCAGAAAATTGTGACAGAAAGAAACCTGTTACTGGATATTGATAGATATTGCAATATATATATATATACATATCAATATATCGCATTTTGTCTTTTGTTGGACGCACCACACTTGGACTAAAAGACCCCTTCTGTTTCGGAGGTTCTGAAATCTCATTTAGATCTGCGACGGGATGAATTCCAGTTGGATGAGGCCAGGACCTCGAGGTGAACTACCTGATGGGTTTGAAGGTTTTTCATCTCCAGTTTTTGGGGAAGTGAATTGATCCAAGCATAGTGACTGAAGATTCGATTCGTTAAAATTTCATTGTTACTTTCGAAGATTCTGACACTCTTTGTGGAACCCCCCAGTCATTTTCCCAGTAGAAATTCTGGATCGATGTTAAAAGCCAGTTGCTTCCTAAGGTTGGTTCTTTTTTTGCTTTTGTTCACATGTTTGACTTTTTCAGTTCACCTGACCATTGAATGAGCTACACCCCAAGCACGGGACCAGGATCTTCAGCAACTTCTTTGGAATGATTTGGAGTTCTTGCGTCGCATTGCAGCTGACTCAAACTTTTTCGAAGAGCTGCAACGAGATTGTGCGAGGGAGATGCATGCGAGGGCAGGTGTTGGGAGATAGTGCGGTCAGTTTTGAAAAGGGGATGTTGCACGGGTTTTGAAAGGGAAATCAGGACTGAATCTTTTACAAGATAGAAGGTTATTGATGTTTCTGAAAGATTCCTGTGAATGCGGAACGGATTGGTGATGGCCGCACTTCAACAAAGATACTCATATTTGACTATGCGATGTAAAAAATACTTTTTCAACTTACGAGGTATAATGATTTATATGTAGATAACCGAAATAACCGTATATAATGATCAATTGATAGAACAGTCGATTGCTACACCATTTTTCCAGACATTCGTGTAGGACGCATGCTTGTGATGAAAGGCGCAAGTTATGGGCCAAGGACACCCTTAGGGATAAAAACGAGTTTTATGCTGATGGTGCAGAGTTCCTCCAGCAATTATTCTTGACCCAAAGTAGAAATGCAGAGGAGGAGGAGCGAGAAGCAGCTTCTTTCATTGATGCTAGATTGATTGTGCTGTTGGGCCTGTACTGATAAGACTCCCGAAGCGACCCAAACTTGTTCTGTTAATCCTAGTGGTTTTCAAAACTGTCCCCACAACACTGAGCCATCTAGTTGTATATCTGTATGTATATCCGGCTGCAATTACAATTTAAGTTAAAAAACCTAGTTCACCTCAGTTTCAAGTGGGAATAACTATAGGATGGCTATAAAATTGACTATATAATATAGATATATACTATTTAGTATATGATTCAGTATGATTTCATATGATTCCACATGTTGCAGGTGAAGTCGCTTTGGTACCTTGCCATGGGGGCCATGCCATCACAGCATGCTTGACAACGCTGCCTACGGTGCTGGGTCACTTGGGGCATGGTGTGAAGGATTCATTTGTAGCTTTGGGGCTTCCAGTGCTTCAAGAGGTAAGATGGACAAGGATCAAAATAAGACCCCTCACAAATATGAAGGTACCATGAAGAACCCAAGTAACCCAACCATATAAGAACATGTGGGAACAAAGGACGGATTCGGATTCATTTCGGAGTGAGGTTGTGAGCTTCCCTGTGGCGATGGTGCAAATCATCTGGTGGCACTTCCATGCAGTCAAGATGATATGGTGGGCCTGGGCTGGTGTTTGGTGACAGATGGATCACTGGAATTCTTATTTGGGTTGAGCTTATCTTGCACAAAAGAGTTCCTTGCAGCTACGATTGCCAGTTTCTCACAGTTTACAAATTTGTAGGATAAACACTTCATTTTGACTTTGTACAGTCTTTGTACATGATGGATATCACATCATCCCTATGTATGTCTATGCAGATGTTTATACCCGGGGATGCGTGAGAGAAAAACAGCACCATTTTTTTGTGTCTTCGTTAAATCCATCTCAAAATCTGGAATTTTAATATCTCAACTTCAGTGACTTCGAGTTATCCTGTGAGGCTGTGACAGAAGCCATCGAATGGGAAGACTTCCTTCTGAGTCTCGGAGGGAACACGGATAAGATCATGGACATTTTGGATTGGCAGTAGCCGAACCGCCTTTTATTTTAGCAAGTGTAGGTTTATACAAGTCATTGTAAAACTGCTTTCTACCTCAATTTTACCTTTTTTTCGGAGATTGTGTAAGATTTCTGATACTTATGATCCCCTTTCAAATCCTCGAGAAGAACTTTGTCGTTGCTCAGGAAATTGGGATGTCAAGCGCCTCGAGTGGATAGGAACGAATGGGAAATCAGGGACAGGTAGATTTGGTCTGCTTTTTTCGGAGGCTTGGGAAGTTGACTTGCAGAAAATCACCATGATTTTGGAATCCTATAGTTCAACAAGCAAAATGATTATGTATACAGTGTGTATACATACATATATATATATATATAACAATATGTATATATACAAATAAAACAGACTAATTATTGTGTGTCCCTTCAAAATCATCACGCCAACCTTTGTGCAAGTAGGCCTTTGTAACTTACAAAGTTCTATTTTTCTCATCCTTTCAGCCTGTGGATGCCAGGAGTCGTTCGAGCTCCTCGTTTATGCTGCCAGCATTAGAAGATCTGAATCTCGGCTGGCAGCTGTAGCTGTATCTACTGCCATCCGCAGGAATGGTATGTAAATAGTCAACCAAATTCCATTATCTAAGAATATGTAATGATATGATAATATGATATGATATCTATTTTATGATGTGTTTATAGAAAAAAACATAGTTTCAATATATACATCTAGGTTACCCTACTACAGCTTTATGACCACGTCTTGGTCTTAGCAGGGCCATCTCTATTCATTGAAAAACATGCACACTTTTTCATACCTCAACATCGCTGGGTGGAAACCGGCAGTACCTAATGGCCCATGAAATCCATATCCGGCACCAAAGACATTAGCTACCTCAGGCCGGCTGAAATGAACTAGTTTGCAAGAATTTTGAGGTAATGGAACCACAAACCATGCAGGAATTCCTGAAACTTCACTCCTGAGAGTTTTGTTTTCCACGCCCCAACATTGATGTCAGCAGACAAAAAGCCAAACGAAACAACGTGTTTGTGTCATCGGTGTCATCCTCTGTTAAGAATATCCACTGAAGACCTTAGGACCTCGTGTGTCGAGAAGATGAAGGCCATTCTGGCAGCGCTGCCGGCACGAAGTCTTCAATGGCACGGTTCCAAGCCTATGGGTGGATGAAACTGTAAACAACTGTAGGTGTTCATGGAGGTTGACATTCATCTTGGATGATTACAGACTCCTTTGAGCTGATTCTTTCATCGTATGTTCAGGGTGAGGGATGGAACCTCTTGTCAAAACTGAGATGCTGGAAGAGTGGAAAGTAGTCGATGTGACGTGATGCATCACGCTGTTGGTTGAAACGTGCCAAAGCATCTACAGGAAGTGTGACAATGATAGCAGAAACCAATGCTGTGTGGACATCAGCCTCATGATACATGACTGATAAAACAACACCTACTGTACCGTCTTGGACCTGAATCGATTTTCCACGTGTTTCTCGTTTTTCCTTTGGTGTCCAACTTTGCATAGATTGACATTCAGCTTCGAAGGTTGCAAGAACACCTTTGTATGGTCGCAACAAGTGGGCAGATTGTGCCTAGGATGAGAAGAGATGATACTCCAATCTTGGGATGCTAAGAACAGCCATAGAGGTGATTTCAGAATGATTTTGACACTGATCACCGTTGAGTCTTGATCTTTGGATATACAAAACCAACAAGCTAGATGATGACTCTACTTGCAGTGGAGGCACTTCATGAATTGGGCAAAGAATGCACAATGCACACAAGGGGGGTGGTGGTGAGTAGCTGAGTAGCTGTAAATTAGGTGCTGGACACAGATATTCACAATGCAACAAAAATTACTTTACTTCGAGTGATCCCCACCATGACATGTTGGGTGGAGGTTGTCAGGTGAGGGTTGTCATTGAGAATATGATGGGAAGAATGGAGAATTTGAGAACATTGATTTCAGGTTTCCTTGGCTTAGTGATACTAGTGAGATGGGCTTTGGTCACGATGTTCC
>DF240758.1:78083-104572 GCA_000507305.1 Breviolum minutum Mf 1.05b.01
ACTACTACTACTACTACTACTACTACTAGTAGGACTACTACTACTTCTAGGACTACTACTGCTACGACTACTACTGCTACGACTACTACTGCTAGGACTACTATTCCTATCAGGCTACCCAAAAGTTCGTATATCGGAAGTTTGCCACTAAACTTCCTTTGATTATAATTAGTAGTAGATAGTAGTAGTATGATGATTATTATTTATCAATCTATACTGGTATGTTCTGCAATTTATCATTATGAGTTAGATGCGACTTTAATTTAGAGATGATTTAGACTAGATGTTTATTTTTCGATTTTGCTTGCCCGATATGACGTGGATGTCGTTTTGATTTTCTTCCGGCAAGGGTATGCCAAAATCATACTAAAACAATACCGAACAAGCCTACCAAGTTCATATGAATTCCATAAAAATCCTCCAATGTACAACAGATTCAAATGAAATTGTCCAAGTCATAAAAACATCAGTATAGATAAATGACCTTTCTTTTCATTTCATCATTTCTGCTAAATCTCAAGTTGTCGGATTGGTGGAGGTCTTCTTGGGGTTATAGGTGCCAACCACCCCGCCCCCCCAAGCGTTCAAGGTAACTGGATAGCCTTGGAGCTGTTCTTCAGTCCTAGGGTGGAACCCAAAGTGGGCGAATGGTTTGGGGATATCCCTGGCATCATCAAAGAGCGGCTACGTGCACAGCCATCCTTTGCCATGCTAGGGGAAGGCGTAGGGGGGGGAGTCACTGACTGGGCCTTGGTGAGGCTTCAAGAAAAAGGATGTGAGGATCCGTTGAAGTCAAACATTCCAAGTTTGCGCAACTGTAAATTCTCTTAGATTCTCTTTTTGCAAAATCTGAACTGGAGGGGTATTTGATCCCCCTTGTCAAAATTGGACCGGCATGAGTCGGTTTCCTCTGTGGACCTTCCTCCGACCGTCATGTTTTTTTTTTGGCTGACACAACTTCGACCGATCCCATGGAAGCATGTCTGAAAGTCTCAATTTGTGCACCAGTATGGCAGTGGTTTTCATTCATCATGCTTGCTATGTTTGAGTTGAATTTTGTATCCATAGCTCTATTCAATTCATTCAAATGAACCCTTAGAGCCGGGAAATTGGGTCATGATAAAGCAAGAAAGGTACCGCAACGATTGTTCCTTCAGGCGTCATGGTGCTGGCCACTCACTTTGTCAAGGAGGTGCTGTACTGAAAATGATTGCTCCTGACAGTATAGTAGGTTTGTGTATTGGTATTTACAATTCACTTTATATTGAATATGTGTAGGATTGTAGGTATGATTTGTGAAAAAAACGCACCACCTGTAGTCTACTTAGCGGAGACTGGCATCACTGACAAGTGAAATCCTGCTTTGAAGTCGTCATGACGCTCTCCGCCCACTTGCGCTTGCTGTATATCGTATATCTATACCCAATGCATTTTTGTCCGCTTGTATGTGCTAAGCCCTGCTGTATGGTCACACTGGCATATCCCTTGTTTTTCTAAGTCCTGGCATATTTTGTTCAACATTCGTTGATAGCAAAGCCACTTGATGCGGGATTGACTCAAAATTTCATACCGCCCTCACAAGCACAGTCAGTGAAGTATGAACAACCACTGGACTTCGGATATCCGATCAATTTTGTGCGTGAAATCCGGATCAACTACAGCATGACTGGAAAACCATTCGTTTTTGCATATCCAAAGTTTTGGATGTAGCCATGCAGTGATTTGTGGCTGCAAGAAGATTAGTCTTAACACTTTGGAAGATGTGATTGACCATCTGGGAAATCCCATGGACACTGGTACACTCTTTGCCACCAGGAATACTATAGGCCTTTAGCGACAGTACTCGCCGGAAAGTAAAACCTGGGACCCGAAAGTGATCATTTGCAAACATAGGACCTGGACATGATTATTTCTATGGACCGAAGGTTTTCCCTTTCAAGGCATATCCATGTCATCAGAAGCTTCAGGCTGCTGAGCGTGCCGCACTGGCGGCTGCAGCTTTAGCGTTAGCCTTGCAGCATTCAGGGAAGAACCGTCAAGATGCGGAGGTGCCCAAAATGGGCGAGAATAGCTTTTGAGGGTAGCCCTGCTGATGGCAGTCAAATCAAGATTTATTTGGTTGATGATGATGATGATGATGATGATGATGATGGTGATGATGATGATGATGATGATGATGGTGATGATGATGATGATGATGATGATGATGATGGTCATCATGATGATGATGTTGAGGATGACCACCATCCCCATCCCCATCATCACGCCACCATCCCGATCATCACCATCATCATCATCATCATCACAATGACTCACAATGACTCACCCTTCATCATTCGTCATTCATCAATCACGTTTGACCATCTTTGTGAACATGTCTACATCAGCCACAGGCCTTGGCGCGGAGCACGTGCGATGCTCGCCTTTCTTTCGGCTCGTGGAGATTTGATGTGAGCCCCCCCCCCCTGCTGCAGAAAGGAATTTCATTTAGACCATTTAACTGTTAACTCGAATCCCGAACATAGAATAGATAGCAGCGAATAACAATTTTTGTACTAAACAAATATGGCTGGCTGGAATTGTATCAGCCGTTTTCGGCAGGAAATACAAGATGACAGCAGTCTTGCAGTAGTTGTTTTGGCAGAGGTTGTAGGAAGCAAGCGATGAACATTAGATCTACGTTCATTTATGCACCGAAAGATGAAGTCAATATAAGTCAATGATGCACAGACCAAACTGTTCATAAAGGGCTCATTACAAACAAATTAGGACTACGTAGATATACCTAAATTATATCATTAGCAGCATATATTAGTGTATATATCGGACAAAATTAGGTATGACCAAAGTAGTATTGAGAGGGTCGTGGGGTTGCCATTGCTGCAAAACCGATAGGGGCCCACCCTAAAACGATACCCAAAACGATACCCTCAGGAAGGTTTGTACAAGGTGCCGCCACTGCAAAACCGATAGGGGCCCACCCTACTTTAGGATGTCCCTTCGCCATGTACCAAATTTTGTCTGCAATATATGTGTGCAATGTATATATTTGCTAGATGAAATCCGGGAAATCACCACCACATGGCCGAGCAAGGCTGTTTTGGAAAAGAATGGAGTAAATGTGGAATGAATGTATGAGGCAGGGTTTATTGTTGTTTCATTGCATGATTGATATACTAGACATATCCAGACATACTAGTAGGGTTAGACTCAGGAGAAAGCAGATTGCAAATGGATTCCAACAGTTTTTTCTGCTGAAAAGACCCAACTGGCACCCTTTCTAGACCAAGGTTCAATCATGGAACACCTCGTGACTCTAGATTTTGATGTATCACTCGCATCGTTTTGGATTTTCCCAAACTTGGGGAAGCACGCAGAAGACTGTAAGACGACCAAGGAAAATATTCGGTCTTTCACTTCGGAACGTTTCTGGGAAGCCTCCAGTCAAAGCCATGCTGGCTACAGCATCAGGTGCAGGGTAATATTTGATAAGATTTGGACTCATCTCGGAGTCACCGGTGAGGGGTAGTGTTCAAAAGTTGCTCATATCATTGTGGGGGATGTTGCGAAATGTCGAGCAAAATTAGGTAGTCCACAATCCGCAATCAGAACTTAGAAATGACAAAATTTCATATAGTTTCTAGTAGAAAACCTCAAGCTTGCAAGATTTTAAGGATTTTAGAGCCACAAATTTTGAGAGACAGAAGCCTGGTATCATGATGTATCATGGTCTTTTCCTGATTAACCACAGAGTCCCAGAGTCACAGTCACACATCAGTTCACCCTGGTTGGTTGGTTATAAGCTAATACGAGGAAGTCGTATGAATCAACCAGGATTTCATGGAATGTCGCAAGAGTTTGGAAGATCACTGCTCAGCTGTGAAAAAGGGCAGATTGTCAAGCATTACAAACTTCTGTGCCTTTGATTTGTTTGATTCATCTTAGGGCAACATTCATATTGGCCCCATGTTTTGAATCCCCAATTCTGTGCCGCGTATTCACATCGACCCATCTTCACGCTCCATCATCTGTTTCGTGGAGGCAGGTGCGAAGCACAGAGGTCTTGCTACCGAATGGTGTTGGAGAAGAAGCCACATTGCCTGGATTGATGGGTAGCTTTGGTGAAGTGGTATCTTGGACCCAGTATGACCCAGTCATGGGAACATCTTCCTGAGCCCCAAACAGAAACCCTATGATTCTTGCGGGGTTCACATTGCAGCACAGGCAATTTGGGAAGACTGTGATGGTTGATGTGGTGAGCTGTGTTGGGTATTTGGTATATTATATTTGGTAATTGCTGCTGCATTTTTTGGTGTAGTACAATGCTGTATAATTCCAACTTGAAAGAACACATATTTTTTGCATGATCTTTTTACACAACATTATGATTATGATTACATATTGTATTTTATTTTATACATGATTATATTATATCTAATGCATGGTATGGTTCTAGCCACATGGCACACCACCAGCCCAGGAGCACTATGAGGACGGACCAGAAGCCACTGAAAGGCACTGCAATGGGGGGAAACACAAGGTTGACAGGTGGGAAGCGTCTGACGATACCATGAGGTTGATGTTGGAACTTCCACTTCCATGGTGACAGAAAGGATACAAAACAACAAACAAATCTCAGAGATCCGTGTTACTCATTCCAAGACCTTTCCAGTCCTCGCTAGGTGCTTGTCCCTGCCTGGTCTCCGCCGTGATCATGAGCTCTTTGGTGAAGTCCTGGGGCGGATCTTGTCGGATCATGGCACTGTGAGCTTCCGACATGGCACTGGAGTACCAGCACATACCACGGACATAGCAACCATCAAGGACGACGGACGACACGTTCACTTGGAGTCAAAGAAGGTTTGGGTCGTTTTTCGGAATGGCAGCTTCAAACATTTGGAGGAAACAGACCTGGATATGGGACCCATACTGAATAGCCTGGGTCGAGAGTAACACAAATTCACCGGAATGAGCTCAATGCCATACAAACGAGGCCTTCTGGATAGATAAACCTGTCAGGTGAATCAGAGTTCAACTATCATTCTTCGAACTGCTCAGTTTTTTATTGTGTGGCGAGTATCTAGGTCACAACATACCCAGTTCATCAAAAGTACTTCCGATGGATTGAGATTTTAGCCCCCCAGCAATCCACCCCAAAGTAAAGAAGCAGGAACAACAAAAGCGTGTTGGAGAGCGTGCAGAGCATTTCTACAGCTGCTTTCTAGAAAGAGACTTGGTTGTATTTTTTTTGAAGTTGTGAGACTTCGAACGAGATGAGTGATATAGAATCTGGGCAAATGATGGATTTCGTCCATGAACTGTTGATCCAATAACATTTTCAATGTGTATACTGTATTTCTAGAAACGTACACATGCACATATTGTCATATATTATATACTGTATACATGTTTATGAGCAGATAGATAGGTAGATAGATGGACAGATGCAACAATGAACATCAATGCCGGACCTGCACAATCATTTTATTGATCCGTCAATCCCTCGTGGTGAATACTTTTTTCGGTTTTGCTTCATTGTTGCCCTTGTAAGACTTGGAGGAACGTAAGACAAGTCTTTCACCATCTTTCACCCTAAAAGGTCTGGAAGTGTTAAGGCCATCTAAGGTTATTGATTCATCCAGTGATCCACTCGAGTTCTCACATATTCTTCCATCTCAGCACAGGTTGCTTCTTCTGATAATTACTTCCTCGTAATTTTGCAGTGTTGTACCTCTGAGATTTCAACGAATCATCTTCCTGCGGGCAACAAACATGGTCAGAACGGCATCAGTGACCCATCGGCAATCGAAAGATCATTCATTTTACGCCTATTGCTATATGCCATGGCTGTTAAAGATCATGTTATGTCAATTTCTCGAAATATATACAAGCTGGCACTGGCTGCGCATGACTAAGGAGTCTTTGGAGATGCTTACAAGCCTACTCGCGATTGGGTATCCTCTGCTAGGTCAGGAGGGTGCACTGTTAGGAAAACCACTCGACGTTGCAGTTGCTAGGAGAACTTGAAATGGATGAAGAGCTGATGCCAGGAAATGAAGTCTCACTTTGCTTTGCACACTGATGGCTGGAAATTCAAAGTCATATAAACATCAACCGTGTTCATCTACTAAACAAAATTCATAAACATGACATAAGATGACAGTGTAAACATCAGTATGCCACCCTTACACCGGACAATTGTCTCGGCTTCAGATCCTGTGTCTACCCGGGCTGTCGTGCCATTGACGATTCGGCGGGCTTCGACTTTGTCATCGTGGACACAGCACAACGCATCGTGCCCAGCCATGGCAAACGCTCCGTGAGGCCGGGGCCGGTGCCAAGTAGTGGGGTTCCCAACCTGCACCACCTTCCCATTTGGAAGTTGTAGATGACACCGAAAAATGAAAACATCAGAAGGGATATGAAGAAGCATCAATAGATAATAGGTCAAGTGTCAAATTAATTGCACTCTTTTAAAGTAAGATATTTGTTCCAACCAAGATTTGCGAAGAAATTTCCAGCTCAGGTGCTTCATTGAAGTGAAAGGATGCACTGGGACCTTCACCGGGAACTTTTTTTTGAGTGCCAATGAGCAGCGGAAACGTGATCAGATTGCAGCAACCAAAGGTGAAGGTAATGCCTATGTCATTGCAGTGGTAGACAACATGGTGCCTTGAATTGTATCAACAGTAGGCTTATGACACCAAAGGAATTGTTTGTTTCAAAATAGAAGGACAGAACTATCTAAGATGAACATAGTCATAGTCCATAATTGTGTTGTATTATGCAGGACTGTACCCAGTCCCCTTGAATAATTTCGTGGACTTTCAAGCTTTGGATTTCTCATGGTTGGGTTCAATGATTCTTTGGTTGGTTAAGTTTGGTACTTCTAGTGCTTGGATGTCCTGGAAGGGGGGGTGTTTTTGTTGCCTCCAAGATCTGAGACAAAAAACATTCCTATGGACATATCAGCAACAATTTTATAGATAGATATTCTGAATTGCCCAGGATTCATTGGACTTTGCTTCTATTCGCCATTTCGTTTGGAGCGAGAATCTTCAGATGTTGCGCTTGGAGCCGGAGTCCTTCCTCGCCACCGTGGAGCCCTCCAACGGTGTGGCGGTCTCCGGCAGCCTGGCGGCGCCGCCAGCAGCGCCGGCAGCGCCAGCGCCGCCGGCACGAAAGGAAACGATACCAGTGGCCACGGTGTCAATTCCAGCTACAGCAGTGCCTTGACTTTGGAGAATCAGATTTTTACCCCCGAAAACTAACATGGAAGCTAAAAAATGAAGGTTTGGAAGATGATTTTCCTTTTCAAAGGTGTGATTTTCAGGTTCCATGTTAGTTTTCTGGGGGGTAGTTTTAGATGGAACTTGAAGATCAAACCTTTGTTTTTTTTGGGGGACTTTGGGAAAACCAGGTGGTTGTTTTGATGTTGTTTTTGGTAGAAGGTGAATTTTGACAAACATCTGATTCATACGTATAACCGGGACGTCTTGGAGTCTTGGATTCCAACAGCCAGTCAGTCAAACGTGACGTAAGTCGTCCCTTCAATGGATGCATAGCTGCTAGAAGCAAAATCACATCACGTTGAATTCTTTCCCGATGGGGGTTTCATGTCAAAGGTGAAATTCCAGCAACATGGACGCACAATGACCAACATCTTCCAGAACATGTGAGAAGCTTTGCCTTTGATAGCCTGTGTAACACCCTTAGGATCTTACTTCCAAATGTGGGTGAGTGTGACAATTACCAACCCTGAGAAACGAAGCGTCCTGCCATATCTGCTGGGTTCCACAGCGGGACGCTGCAGAATCGCAGGTTGGTTTAGTCATTGGCAAAGGCTGCTTGCCCGCAATCAGCGATTCCATCAGTGGTTTCGCTCCCCCCCTTGGTGAAATGGAATGCAAGGCGATAATCCGATAAGGTGAAACGAATTTCGAAAAGAAGCAGGGTACAATGAATGATGTTGACATAAAAGATCTGAAACATCCCTTATGGCCAACAAACAAAAAAACTGCTGCAAATCTGAGTTCGTTTGTTGGACATCAACGTCGATCCGATCCCAACTGAGGTGGTGCCACGATAAAGTGGATGTCCCACGAATCGGGTGCCCATATCCAATGGGAGGGTGACAAAACGCAGACTGCAACGAATGGCCTAGCTAGGCTGAAGTGTCATGGCAACGGTTGGCTTGGGATTTGCTTCAAAAAGCTCCAACTGCGGTTACATTTGGTGAATTGTAATGCTAATGGTGGGTGAATTAGTTATCTTAGTTGGACTTGGAATGGCAATTGCCAGATTTGCCCGAGAGTCCGTACGTTACTAATGTACCGATTTTCCTTGGATGATGATCCTTTTTCGTGAATGATCTGCACTGAAGGTTAACTCCCATTGCTGTAGCCCAATTATCATACTACCTTATCTGGGTTCTGGATCTATAGAATGGGTGTAGCCTGGTCATCGATGTGTTGCTTGGAAGGGGTGACATCATGGTTTCCTGCACATCTCAGAGCAGAATGACCTGGTTCCTGCTTCCTTCACTCATTCAATTCGTAAAGATTGAGGAGAATTTGTACACAATTTTCGATGTTCTTGGTCAAATATGACGATGAATCATCATGAATCATCTATTTTGATTTTGTTTTCAACACCAGTCCTAGCAATTTGGACTTCACACAGTATTCGCTGGGGATGGTTGGATCCAAATCCAAACCTTCAAGATGAGGATTGAGGGCACAAAGGGGCAGATTGAGCATGCGAAGAAACTGATCCAAGAGGCAGGATGTTTTGTTGGACGTTGGATGTGGTTTTTGGGAACATTCTGGGACTGGATAGTCTAGTGCATTATCGTACTATATATATAATACTGGCAATTATTTGATGTTATTTGGAGATTTTCTATGGCTAGGATATCCCCGATGGAATATATTAGACGATATCACATACAACTTAAAACAAGGTTTTGAGCACTGCTCACCTGCATTGCGGTGTGGCCAGCTCACCTACTGTATTGACAATTTAGTCTACCTTTGTTCAGATTTGCCACTTGCAGGTGTGTTCTAGCCAGTGTAGACTCACGGGCGGATCATTGTCTAGGAGAAGAAAGTTTCAGATCTGATCCACCTGCAAAACTCTTTGGGATCCTTTTTACAAGTCCTGATTTTCATTGGAAGCTGTTCAAGTAAGTCGCTTGTCGCTTGTTACACTTACAACTTACTGTATATCATTGTTCATATTGTTCATCCTTTTTCTCAGGTGGTCTACAGTCGCAGTGCCAATAATGCATGGGACACGCGCAGTGCCAATAGTGGATGGGACGCATGGGACGCACGTAGTGGCCGTGTTTGGAAAGGCTCCGGCACGAATGGCGGCAACTCAAAGGGCCAGGGAGCTTCGAGTGCCTGGCAATAGCACTTGACGAAGCGATTCATCCAAATCAGTTGCAAGTCTGATTTTTTTTTTACAGACGTACTTATTCTATAGCCAAGTGTTTTTTGGCATTCTCAATCAAAAAACATAAACTTCGGTTTCCAGCCCCCAAAAAAATCACATGAAATATGAATTTGGACGCAATTTGAGAGACACTCTGAGACTTTTGGATGAATCCAAATCAGAAAAAATACCAGAAGACAGAACATTACTGGATGCTGCTTCAGTTTAGTGGTTTTGGCCAAGTCATGCCAACCACACGAAGCCAAGCATGCAGAGACGGACAGATCAGTTTCGGCTTGTGTAGCCGATCTCCACGCAAGGGCCAGGAAAGCGGCAGAGGGTGCGTGGGTTTACGGAGAGGAATGGTCAACAGCAAATGTATGTAAATTTTACATTGAGTCGGACATTGAAAATCCGGAAAAGTAGACATCCACACTCAAATTGTCTGACATCCAAGCAAAAGAAGGCTCCGGGATCACAGCATTGAAGGAAGCACATGAAACAGTCCCCTATTTGCTATGTAGCATTATATATAATTAATGGAAATACATGAGACTATTTTGTGGCCGTCTATGATCGACTCGTACCTGGATTTCCATAAAACCCTATAAGCCTGCATTTTGGGTTGTTGCCAACCGCGTTGTATGGGGTTCGTCGATGAAACATGAAGGTTTTACATCCCACGATTTCATGACCCCGGAAGAGACCAGACCGCATCCCCAAGTCACTGAAACTGAGGTGATGTGGAGACAAAGGATACAGTGGATCTCGAGTGGACAGACTATGAAAAGAGACGCTACACAAAGTACAAGGTGCAGCGAAAGCTCAGGAGACAAGAGGTATGATAGGTGGCAGATGCATTCTTAAAAAAGAGATTGCTTGAGTCCGGCAGTGCATGCACATGCTGTATTTTATTTTTGTTTTTTGACACCACATACTACACAAGTCAGGTTGTTTTCTTGGCAGTGTGGTGACGCATCATCACATGACGTCGCCAATCACCACCCGGCTCAACAGATCCACAACTTCATGCGAGTGATACGGGCAAAGGAGAAAAACCAGAAGGAGAAACATTTTGGGGTCACGAGTCACAAGGGGTCACATTTGGACTTGGGAAGTTGCAGGATTTTGTAGATGGTTTATGATTGTTTTTGGAATATCTTTCATGAATCGAATGCTGTGCCAATGCTTGGGCTTACTTTGCACAAACTGGCTTGCAGTCCTTTCAATCTCAACGGGTTTCTTACTAGAGTGCTGGTGCTACCCTGAGAGTCTACCACCAAAAGGAGAAATGCGCCTCATGCACTTTATGGATCTCTATGTGTCATTTTTTGAATTAAGCAGGAAAAAGAGTCCGTGGTATCACCAGCCAAGGTATGCTATGATTCGAGATAATTCAAATATATGATTATAAATAGTACACATCTTTGATCTTTTGACTTCCTTAGATTCCATGTCGTGGGACAAGGGCTGAAAATAAGGTATGTTTTGAGCCATGTCATCAGCTCCAGGGGATTGATGTGGACGAAGCAGTTTGGGATTTGGTTACATAGATGCTATGCTGCTATGTGCCCACCCCACCCTGGACGTGTTTTCAAAGCTTCATCCCAGACATTGTGATTTTTGTCCCTTAGATGATCTGGATGGTGAAACACAGTGTCATCCCATTTGTTTCTTGATCCATGCCACATGTTCATTATAGAACTTTTGAACACAGATATTGCCTCCACTGGTGTAATATCTGTTTCATTGAGAAATCATGAACAAAATCTAGGTGGTGGTTTCAAATATTTTTTAAAATTTTCACCCCTAGTTGGGGAAGATTCAAAGGGGTTACCAACCACCAATTCGAAAAAGATGCCCCAATCGAGCCCCAGGATATCGTGGTCTTCTTGCAAGTTCCCGAGCCGCAGTGGGGAGTCCTAAGGCCGCTGCCATCATTTTGGAGGTTTTCAGCGCCGGGTCTCCAAAACCAGCGCCGGGTCTCCAAAACCTATGGCCTCTTTTGGTGACAAAACCTATTAATTTATGACCTGTTTGTTGGCATTGAAGATAAAACGCAAGTGGTATGAAATAGCATATTGCCTAAAGTGATAATTTGAGGTTTACTGTACATATATATAGAAATAATTATATGTAGATTATTATGTTTATATGATAAATCATACATGATTTATATACACGGAAAAGTTTCTTTCAAGTTGATGGAGCAATCCTTGGATTTCTTGGACTGTCGACCTGACCTGTGGCTCAATTCCTTCCCTTCTGACCTCGAAAATTGATCAAAAGTGTTGGAAATGGTGAGAATTACTGTTTGTGCAGTTTCTTTTAAAACTATGTAACGTATATACAGGTATTTGGGATGATGATTGATGATAATTGATGATAATTGTATGTTTGGGATGATCATTTTCCAGTCTGCTTCTATTGGGATTCAGCAACACCAACCAAAATGTTTGGGGAAGCAAGATGATTTGGCAAAACATTTCGTATTGACCAAATGTTGTAGTCCTGGATTTTCCGGGTTCCAGGACTTCAAAAAATCAGGATCTTTCTCTGTTTTTTTTTTTGCGATCTTAAAAGGCGCCCTTTTTACGGCCGGCCTTTGAAACACCGAATAAAACATCCTCCCCGAAACACGAGGTTGGAGAACCTTCGTGATCTGTGGCCACCCATTCGAGATTCCTTCCAAATGGGCAATATGACCTTCGTGCCCAAGAACGATACAGCCACAGGGGACGGCAAGTAAGCCATGACCTTTGTGAATCAACCAAGACGTCTTGTAGCGATGTGCTGCTAGAAGTCAGAAAGCCTTGGTTGAGAAAAGAATTGTTTGTTGAATATTCCCAAGAGGTTCTGAGCAGTGTGAATCTGAACAAAGTAGAAGGCTTCGCCACAAGGTTGGCGTCCCATATCTTGCGGACACTTTTGTTGACAGAGGTTTCTATGTTGATGTGGTGCAGCTCGGAAACTTTTGGTTTTTGATTATAATTACTTACTTACATTAGTTTTCCCAAGTGTATGCCATGCTTGGAGCACAGAAGAAAAGTGGGATTTGAAGGGTCATCATCGGCTCCCGCGCATGGTGTGCATGATTTGTCCTGACGTTTTACAGTTCTTTGTCACCGTCGCTTTGGCATGTCTCATGAAAAGCTCAGACAAGTCAATGTCAGTATATATGAACCGTCTATCTATCAATCAATCCATCAATCAATCTATTAAACAACCAATCAATCAATCAATCAATCAATCAATCAATCAATCAATCAATCAATCAATCAATCAATCAATCAATCAATCAATCAATCAATCAATCAATCAACCAACCAAGCAAGCAAGCAAGCAAGCAAGCAATCAATCAACCAACCAAGCAAGCAATCAATCAATCAATCAATCAATCAATTCATATACATATGTGCAGTGTGTTTGTGTGTTCCAAGCTCATTCTCGGCTGCTTCTCAACCTGTAAACGGGACTTGTTCAACTTCTGAAGTAGGATGATTGTTCCAGTGACCCCAAGAATATGATTCAACCGCTAGGCATCTCGACACTGTGGATTCCTAAATTGCAGGAAACAGTGGGAGATTCCATTGGCTACAAGATTAGCGGAGATAGCAAAGTCCGTTGGGAAGCCCAGCCAAGTTTTCAACAGCATTTTTCACGGCATCCAAACAAAGCGTTGTTTGGACACCCGAGTTCCAAACGAGATTATGCAAGAATAGATTCGAACCATCTACAGAGAGCCTTTGAGAGAACTTCTAGAGATTGACTCGTTGCAGCCCCTGAACAGCTGAGTACATAAACAATTATATATCGTTATAATATAGATATATAGTACACATATGAACAATGAATTATAAACGTTTTTTTTATTGCTAGACCTAGACCTGCAGTACCACCAAGCAAATCTCTGAACTCCTTCCTGAGTACATGAGCACTGAAAGGTAATACCATATTGATATTAATATGATCAACCATGCAACAATAAATGATTGCACCAAAAGGGTAGGCCTGTTTCGAAAAAAACATGGTCTTGAGTCTTGAATTGAAGATGATTCAAAACAAGCAGAGAGTTGAAAGGTCCTCTTTTCCCCCGAGTCATAGAGTGTCCCACACTTTTGATTTATTAGTGGGAGATGAAAGGATCTCTGATACAGAGATCTCAATATGTTGGGCTGTACCCATAGTTTGTCTTAGTTAGGACTTGTCAATATCTCCTGTAAAGTCAAGAGGATCAGCATGGTGCTGCGCTTCCCCACAGACTTCACAGGTCCTGGAAGGACGAAGTTGGTCTATGTCACCACAGGATACCTTCTTCAGGCCACCGTGTGAAGTCAAACTCGGCCCCGAAAGGACTCATGTATTGCAGGAAGGTGACGATACTGGATTCTGTAGAGATGTGTCCTTATTGGGACATTGATTCATTACGCGTGCTTTTTTTTGCTTCTATGGAGAATCACCCCCGGGAATTTGTTCAGGATTTCACTGCATTTGCCACGGATATTCAAGGGACTAAGATTACCTGAGCTATCCCAAAATCCAACAAAGTTGGTTGATTCAAAGATTTGTCGTTTGAAGATGATTTGATCGATCCAACTGGGCCCCCAAGTTTTGCGTCCAACTGTGTCACCCTCAGGTCTTGGTGAACAATCCAGAGCAGAGCCTCAATTGCAAGGGGACAAACAGGTCAACCTTGATTTCATGGTGTTGTATAAATCAGAAGCACCAGGTGGGTTGAGGTTTCGTTTCATATTGAAACTCCTTTTGCATTTTTTGAGGAGCTTTTGATAGATGTGCCCTTGTTGAGTGAGTACTTAAACTCACTGGCCTGAGGATTAGTTCCTACAGCCACTTGATCTTGGATGAGGCACTGCAAGTAGACTGATCTTGCGGGTGCAAACTATCAGTGCTGGTAATTTGTTCAACGTTGGTATATCAATCAATCTTCCAATGGCCGTTCAGAGTCATTCATTTGTTGGATCAACTTTGAACGCGTTAACAACGTCTGAGCAGTTCTCCATGGAATTTTCCGAAGTAGATGCAACCAATCCAACATTTGATGGAATCGGAAACTCCCCTGTAAGCAACTGATTTACTGCCAAGTCTGTACTGCTAGGATTTGCTTGGATTTGCTAGGTTATATATATGCTATATTGCAGCACCCCACGGCTGCATTGCTGAGATTATGGAATCTAGACTGCATGACCATTTCATAAGCCAGATCAAAAGTCAAACAAGGAGGGTATCTACAACTCATCACAATTCCATAGATCAAGTTTCGAATTTGCTGAACTCGATTGATATAGCAGATTGGTTCAGGCTTGCCTAAGCCATGAATTTGTAATGCTGTATTTACATGTATTTACAGTGTATATGTAAATATCTGTATATATATAATATATAATATACATTGTCAAGTTAAAACATGACTATAATACTATAGATCTACGTATATACCTACATTGAGCATGGCATAGATGTTTTTCTTTCACAAACCCGGCAGGTGCACGAGCGCGACGTGGATTCTGACTTACTCTCTTTGGTGGTTGCGGACCTCAGATCGTATTGAAAAATCCTCCATTTTCAGGGGCGAACAAAGCTGTTAGTTTGTTAGTTTTTGGGGTTTGAGAAATTAACTGTAGAAAATATCATAATGGGAGATATGGACACACACATGCTAATTATGTCAAACATTCTATAAATATGAGTGGGGATATACTTTTTTTTTTAGTGCACCATATTATGCCACATCGACTGCTCCGTTTCCTTTTTTTAAGATCCAGTGTGTGAAACTCACATTGTCGTCAGGATGGCCTTAGCCTCTTTTTCTTTGAGGATGTGTTTGCATCAGTTGGGTTCGCTCACCTAAAACATGAAACCACTCCCTTCATACATCAGCGAGATATTTAAAGGCCAACTTTTGCATGTGACATCAATCTCTCAATATCCAGTCAACTCATTCTCAATATTCAAACCTCGACTTCTTTTTGAAAACCTATGATTTTTTGAAATCTCCATCCAATCATTCCCCATGAATCGAATCCCCACCGTGTGTCGGGTTTCCCCGTGAACCCGGGTGAAGGTGAAACTGCAGATGTCGGGCTACGATTTCAAATTGGTGACGTGGTGGCGAAATAAAGTGAGGATAGGGATGGGGAAAGCTTGCTGAATGTGGACATGGGGCCCCACCACTTTTGAAGAAGACACCGACAGAATCACCAAATTTAAGCAACCGATTCTTGTAAAACAAAAGTTCTTTTCGGTCACGTAGATATGGTGGTGAATGCCCCGCTTGCATGCCCTTTTTTGCCACTTCCACTGGTCGCATGGAATTGCTGTTGGATATGAAAGATCTTGAACAAACTTGAGATTGGAAGCTTATGACTTTTCACCCCCCACAGTTCACATGCTTTGATTCATTATGATAGTGCTGTAAGAGTTCTTTGACTCAATGGTATTCCATGGATCCTTTCGGATCTTTCTTGCAATAGACACTATGTGATTAATTGCTAGTGGTTGATGAAATGACATACATGTTATAATTGTATACATAGATATGGATATATATATATATGTATATTTACATAATATACATAATATACATATAGCACATACAAAAAGCACAACAATCCAACTCCACCATGCATGAAATCGCTTGTTTCATATTTGGCTGCATCCCTGAGGTGATCATGTCTGCCACCCTTCAGGCGTTTTTGTCTGTAGATTTGCAAATCTTGGCAGATTTTTCTGTTGAAATTGCATGGGGTGATAGGAAATACACCGATATGTTTATAGGAATTTGTGATTATAGGAATCCATAATATAGATATAAGATGTTTATTTGTTGTTCTGCTACCAACGTATTGAATCCTTTGCCACGAGTTTGTGGCAGGGGGATCTCTTTACACGTTATTTCTCGGACAAGAAGATCAAGACCATCTTTGTGGGTGTGAAACGGTGCCTCCTTTGGGGGATGAACGCTTGTGATGCTGCAGGGGGAAAGCGTGTAATGATGGAGCAATGCCACTTATGACACTTGTGACACTGTGTATACAATGAGGGTGTACTTGTTATGGAGCGATGTTATACACAGGCATATGAAAAACAGTATTGGCAACACTGTACGCAATGGTATGGAATGGTATGCAGGTACAAGGTGTACAGGATGATTCTAGGTTGTATGTGTGTAAGACTTAGTCATGATCATGTGCTGAGAGATCCACCAAGCTGATAAATCCCCAAACCTTGAGCAAATGTACAACCACCAACGGCGGGAACAATCAGACAGACCAGTGACCAGACATGTCCCGCGGCTGTATTTTCTCAGGATCTGAAAGGATTTTTCATCCAAGTCAATCTATTCAGGGTGGCCATGAAGTTATTGTGTCATATCATACTTTCTAAGAGTTTGAATCTATTGACAGAAACCACAGTTTACCATTTGGAACAAAATCTGAAACTGATTCTCAGATAGCTAGTACATAACGTTAGATGCTGTGATCACTGAAGTTTTTTTCCACGTTCTCAAATTCAAAGGCAAGGGCCCCCCCCTTTCAGTGCCAACCTGAGCCAGCAGTTTCAACCTGCACCTCTAGCAGTTTCAACCGTATCAGCACCTTTTGCAGCAATAGATCAGCAGCTAGATTAGACTGCTGTGCCATGCATCCCAATGAAAAGGCATGATTGGCTGGCAGTGAAACACTGCGGCATCTTGATATCGCTGGGCTGTTTTCTGCTTCTCCTTTCCCGTAGCTTGTCCAAAAGTCTGTCCAGCTTTTTACCTCACCTGGCTGCCTGGCTACGACGTCCCAAAACCCTACCACGCCGGCTGAACGCGCTGAACCCTGGCCTCCGCCCCTGGCCTCCGCGGACGCCGCGTTCCGCGCGTTCCGCGTCGCCGCCGTCGCGGGTGGGGGCAGTGCAATTTGATCCGCTCATCACCGTGGTTACTATACCTAGCATTGCTGAGTTGCCTGCTGAAAAGAGAGGAGCTTTGCACAGGGGAGGGGCAGTGAAAGGATTGCAATGGGTGAAAGACGAATGCAGATTTGGAGTTTGCAGGTTTGGCAGCTTTGTGTTTTCCAGGTGCTGTTGGGTCTTGAAAATCCCAAAATTCCGGATTTGCTGGAAACAAGCTCAGAAAAACCATAGAGAATCATAGAGAATCTATGTCACCATATAATATAATTATTCACACCTATACATTCCAAGTTCTAAGAACTAGTACTTAATGTGCTTGGTGAACCTAAGATCCTTGGATATTGTAAGACGCTGGCTACTGAATCTACCAATTGCTATAGCACAGTGTTTGGGGGGAGCACCGACACCCGTAGTCAAACGCACCAAAACAGTAACATAAGGTGCATGGTGAGGTCAGCTCACATGAGAATCATGAGAATGGTGGGTGATTTTGACCCACCAAACCATGAAGACAAATTTGATACCCTCCAGGGAACTAACATATCCCCCAAAAATGGCATTTTGAAGATGATGTTCCTTTTCCCAAGGTGGGATATGTTAATTCCCTGGAGGGTAATTCATACTATTGGTTCTTTCAGTGTTTTTCCAGTTGGTGAATTCTTCAAATCACCTGATTTGGCAGGACACCTTTGGTGGCAACCCCATGACTTTGTCAATTTCCTGCGAACACGCTTGGACATCGCAGAAGCGTACAAGGCGGCAGCTCAAAGCCTAGGAGTTGACGCTTTGTCTTATCTTACTGATGGGAAATACGAACTGAAAGGGTGGAATAGCAATGAAGATGAATGAAGATGACTCATGAAAAAAATTGAAAACTCCAACACTTTGATTGCTTAATTACTATGGAAGGAGATTTATTGTTTATGATGGTTGCCGCTTTGATTAATCTTAGTTTGGGTATTTTTTGTACCTTTTCCAATTCTAGACCTTTGCTGGGCATACTTGTCCTGGAGGGTGAGACCTTTGTTTTTTGTTTGTGCAGCCCTTTGCTTTAGAAGAAAGTGATTGACAGACAGCAAAAACTACAAGTGCGTGAGTTTGTTTTCGCTTTGGTTGTTGGTCATATGGTTTTGGCTTTGTCTCTCAACAATTTTTCCGATCTCAAGGGTTTCCGAGCCCACCCAGATTTTCGGCAGCTGAGGACATGTTCAATGTCTCTAGTGTGGGTCCCCACGCCAAAGCAGCATACGTGGCGACGATGGAGGCTTATCCCAGTTTGAAGGATGAGTCTCGTCGTGGCCTAGGCTTAGGCCGTCGACACGAACGTGCGCGCAACAGAGCGCCTTGGTGGGTGAATTTTCAAGTTTGAAGGGATAAAATCAGGAACCACCAGAACACCAAATACAAACACAATGCTGTTCATCCGCAGGTGTGAGTCATGACAAGATTTTCTTGTGTCTTTTTTTGGTCAAGGTGAAGAGTTGTTGGTTTTATTCCGCCAGCTTTTCCTGTTTGAAACACAGCTGTTTGTATCACCCACTGAGGATGCTTATTTGGCAGCTGTGATCAACGAGCAAGGCCGACAACATCAAATGGGCTGCCCCTATGATGCAGAGGCACTGGCATCAGCAGCTAGAAGAGTCTCACAAAAGGACTCGGGCAACTTGAAGAGCTTGAACATTAGAAACGGAAGGGGTGATGCAATGTGATCATTGATGTATGTATTTCAGTATTTCATGATCATATTATACCAAGAGCAACCCAGTCAATAGTCAAGAGACACGATTTTGCTGACAAAAGACAAGTTCTGTCCGAAGCTTTGGCATTTTCGAAGAACCCATTTTCTTTCCGGGTTTCTATGGGATGAACACCGGCTTTCTACAGGAAAAATACGGGTTTCACAAAAAATATATTTTGTATATGAAAAGACACTCTTTCTGATTCAAAACCACGAACAAGACGATGTTTCCATCAAAAACCTACAAACAGATGTGTTTAAATTTCCCTAGGTATCACAATTTGATGTGGAAGGATCCGATCTTCAGACACCTGCATAGTCATTCATACACAGTATGTAAGTTTGTCCATGACTTTTGTACCATGTAGATATGACATGTTGGTTTGAAGTTTGTACATCTGAATGCTTTCTCTTTGTATATATATATATATTACAGAGAATGACAGCAACTGCAATGGTTGTAGTATGTTGTAGTACTACATGATTCTTCATGTAGCCCACATTTTGAGAAGCCTGGATTTGGCACCTCACATTTGGAATCTACACATATATCTAAATGCAACATAAATCTGTCTCTCCCTCTCTCTGACATAAATTGTTGTGATTCACAAAGCCGGCGATGCACTAGGGCACAAGACATTACTCGTCGTTGTTCTGTTATTCGCTTCGTCATTGTGCTTGGTGCTTTTATCATTTTATTGCAATTCTCATTGCTTTTGCTGCAACCCTTGTTTTGCTGTTCATCTCCTTGTTGGTAGTTGGTGGTTGTTGTTGGTTCTCGGTTATTGTTCTTGTTCGTCACCCTTTTTGATGGCAATGGAGAGGACCGCGAGTATGCCCATTTCCTAGCCAAGATGTACTATGAGCAAGATCACGCTTCTGCCACCTCGTCGGCAGTTCGTTGCTTCTTTTGTCCTTCTCGGGTCGGCTCATTGCTGATGAATGTCCCGGTTATCTTGCTGTTGACATTTTGGTACTAAATGCAATGACGTGCAAGCCAGCACAAGCTGAGAAGCACTGATTTTTTTGGTGTAGTTGACCATTTAGTGGTCCGGTCAGGAGTGTACATGCCAAACATTTTCAAGCAAGGCCCATGCACAGGCATTTCAAACTTAAGTCGCAGTATGTTGCAGTTTTTTTTGGCAAGGCGAAGCAGGAATTAACAAGGCTTTGCCTGCTGAGTGAATCTATATCACTACGGTTAGACTAGACCACGTTTGACTTCTTCTTGAATTAGGTGGAAATTCGGGTCCAGTAAAGGAAGGAATCTGCACTCTGATGCCGGAGACTTTGACTGTGCTTTTTCACTACGCAGGGCAGGAACCTACTTTCGAAGTAATATGTATTATATATACGTATATATATATATATATATTATGCAGCAATGTTCAAGATGCACATGCTTCAAGATAAAATTGGAAGCAGTTTCAGAATGTGATATTGATACAAGAGACATTCTTCTCACATCGTTTTGGTGTTTGGCTCTGAATCTTACACGGAAATCTCGTGAAAGCAACAAGGACGCTGACGAGGGTATGAAAGAGCGATTGGCTGCAGCCAAAGACGAATCACCGAAGTCTCCGCAGCGGAGGGGGCGGAAGGGGTGGTAGAGAGGAGATACCACGTCTATAGTATGATATTGTTTGTAACATATTTACATTACTGTACGGTACCGTGTATTTTTTGTGGACCTGTGCCATGTAGACGATCTGTTCACTCTTCAAAGTGTGTTCACTCAGGCATTCATTTCCATTTTGGTGGAACAGAACAAAGTGTTACGATCATTTGTCAGCGTGGTTGCAGTGCCTATACACCTAGTTGTGTATCGGCGAGGGGTTCTCAACAGCTGGCAGCGGAGATGATGACTTTCAAACAGATAGACCCTGTTGCCTGCCCTAGCCGTCTTATCATCGTTTTTTCTTAGCAGTGGTAGGCACCATAATGATTGCATTCTATCACGACCTCTTGACTCTTGGGCCGTTACCTGGTGGACACCTGGTGTAATGTTTGGGGCCAAGTGTTTGCTCTGTTTGTCTTGCTGTTTGGCGATCAGGAGCACGGCTCTAACGCAGATCTTTATGGAAGAGGTGCCTTCTCCTTCCACCAAAGTCTGTTCAATTATTTCCCCCACAAAAACCGCAGATATGAATTGTGGCCAAGCAAGAGAGAGGAGCAGAGGAGCAAATTAGAGCCATCCATTAAATGAAATCGAAAATTTCCAATCTTTTTGACTTGTTAGCTTTACTGCCAAGCTTGTGTCGTGTCGGATCTTTCAGATGATGCAAAGGTTCAGGTTCCCAGCTTTGATGTTCACCTAGGCCGACGATCGATCCCCACAACACGGACACTTGGAATGCATATCTGATTTACCGTATTCTGATTTCATGGAACCTGTTGCCGTGCCAGCATCCGCATAATGCCATCTGAGAACACATCGATGGATTTGTTCCTTTTTGGGGAGGTGGCTTGTCTTTTCTTCTGATGTATGATACAGGTCTGCATGACCAGGAAAACAGTTTTTGGAAAGGTAGAATGTTTTGGGCCACTGCATGTTGAGTTTGACACTTTCTTGATGCAAACCTGGACCTTGATTTCCGGATACTAGTGCTCCTAATGAGTCTGAAGATCTGAGTAATTCTCAAGACTGGTCTGATGAGCTCAACTGCCACCAGAATTCTATCCCATATCATCCAAGCATTTATATTTAATGTACTAACAATGGTAGTTGATATGTACTTTTCTAGTCCTCAAATTTTCCTAAACCTATTTCATTGTACCTTTGATTTACAACATCTTTCACCCTTTTCCATCATTTTTCCCACTGTTTCCCACCATTTTCCACCATTATGCTTCATTTTCCATCATTTTTCTCATGGCAAACTCCAATTTTTCATCAATCGAATTTCCTCAAGGACAGAGCTGTCCGAGTTCCAAAGGCTTCGGCTTGTCGCGGGAGAAGCTGCGGGAGGCGTTTTAGGGTTTCGGTTTTCAGAAAGGGTTAATGAAAGTTGAAGAGCGACCATAGATGTAGCATAAGAATAGCCAGGATATTGTGAGGAAAAAGAAGTGGAACAGTTTTCTATTTGTCAGGATGTTTTGTTTGTTGTTGAGCTTTGAAGTGATTGAAATTTCCAGCAATTTGGATTGCTACAAACCACTTGGTAAATTCCAAATGCCGCCCACTTTATTGTGACACGGAATGAGAAAAGCTGCTGATCTCCAGGTGGGACTCAGCGCCACAGGCTGGCGGTTGTTTTGGGGGCCAAAAAGGTGGGAAGATCCATTGAAGCTGTACAGACTTTTTATGTTTAAACTGACTCTATGCATGTTTTTCTGATTGAACATAATTGATCATTTTGTTTTGTGTTGCCACATACTGTCGACATGTGTTTTTTGTTGACAAGGCCATGTCCTCTCCAAATCGCAGCGTTGTCGCGAATCCTTGGAGTCCTTGGGCGATGAGTGGAGTGATGCCGGCAGCGATTTCGATTGAGACCCGTCAAATATTTCAAGGTCAAAGCAGTGTTGAAGATGTTGAAGACTAGATAGGTTTGGAAGGGAAATTAATCTCCTGTTTCAAGGGAGTTGTGACCTGTCTTAGCCAAAAATTGTCACCAGAGAATATACAATCGACCTACTATATACTATAATTATAGATTATAGACGAGAACAAAAAACATCCTCAATGAAGCCTGTTTGATAGCTTCATCCAGTGATTGCTCTCTGGATGAATGTAGGTTTAATCACTCGGATTTTCAGAGAGTACGTATGCTGCAGTATGCTCATCCCTTCAAGGGTGAAGTTTATAGCCGTACATTTTACGGTGTATATCTGGAGTGTGCTTTGTTTGCTTTTCTTTGTTCAAACCAAATCTAGATATAGTATTTTATTCATCTATTCTATGCTGGAAACCCTGATGCCGCACAGATCTAGATCCAGATATATCAGTTCCCTACAGACTAAGATGACAATGAGTTCCTGGAGTCTTGTGTACGTCGGAGTCTCCAGGTGTTGAATACTCAGCTGCTTGACCACATTTCTTTCCCGGCGTTGCTGCCAAGGCATTAAAAAAGACCTTGGAAACAATCCCCAAAACAAAATAGGTGTGGGTGGCAAAAGTGGGGGCATGACTCAACAACATGTACAATCTGGACCACTAATGTGGACATGCATTAGATATTTGATTTTCAGCATTGTTTGAAAGCCGGATGCTGGCCTTTCTATTGCCTCCACAGTGGCGCCACGACACCAGCATTAAAGGATACTAAAAGGCAAACGCCATCAGCATTCCCTTCGCCCATGCGCACGCGCCGAGTTTTAAGAGCGGTCGCGTGTGCAGAGAGCTAAGAAGAAGGGATAGATGTGATTCACTGTTAGGATGTCTGAAGGATTATCCCAGTGCAGTTCATTTCTTCCCCAAGCAACGAACTCTTTGGAATGGACAAACAGGTCGAAAAGCCAACCAGTGAAACTTTTTGTTTCCCAGTAAGATAAAGGGTTTTGGCCCGTTACATACAATTATTCATCGATTGGAGCGATCTCTTTTTCAAGTGAATCATTCCCTTCGCACACTCAGTTTTTGCTTGATTCCAAGTCTTACCAAAGGACAACTGTATGCAGCTGGCGATCCGCAATCCATTATTATGGATGCTGGACCGTGACAACATTTTCTTGGCTTTGGTACTGTACCCACTATTCTCAGATCCCTCCAACTAGATGTCATTTTTTCCGAAGACTTGGAACATCTTGGAAGCTTTGGATGTCCAGATCCCGCGACACATTCTCGGAAAACGGTGAGGGTGAGGGCCTTCTGTTGAAGTTAACGTTAGGCCCCCTATGAATGCACAAAACAGGAATTCTAGTGTGACCAACAAACTACTCAATCTAGTTAGCTCTAGTGACTCTAGTGTACCTACCAAGACCATTACATTATGTTATGTTGATCTATTCCAGAGAACAACTAAGTCAATTTATCTAACATAGTCTCCAAAGCATCCATGGACTCTGTGACGAGGTACCCAGTCGAGGTCCTTCACATTGAGCAGTTGTTGGACCGTTACGGTGGCAGGTGGAAGCATGAAAACGTTTGAAAAAAAACACACTTGGAGGATTCCATGCCATCCATCTACAGAACTAAAAAAACAACTCCACAAATGGATGTAGCAGCGTTGGTAGACCAAAAATGGATGCAATACTCTGCATGAAGTATTCACATTTTTTTCATTTATGATGCAGCTCACATGATTCAATTTGATCTAACAGCATGTCAGGACATTATATCTTTGACAGTCGCAAGCCAGGTCGGGCGGCGATTGGCCCGTGAAATCTGAAGCACTTCGAGGTTATCAGGCAGGGAAATCTGGGCATTGCTGGAGTGGGTGAAAACCTGGTGGGATGATTGGGGAGAAGTCAAGAAATGACAGAAGTGAGGAATGAAGTTGGGCAATTGTTTGATATAATTATACGTAGCTTATGGCATCTCACTTGAGAACAATATTTAATGTTTTTTCTGTGTTGGACATATTTTGCAGGGTGATTTTAATCAAAATCATACAGATTATGATCAATTACAGTATGGTGTTTTTAAGGGATTTGAGAAAGGTCACTGGCCCTCCCTGCAACGATGAAAGTATCACAGACTCAGCGCAGCAGCTTGGCAGAGCTGACAGTGAATCAATGTGGCAGTTTTTGATGAGGTCACAGAAACAAGATTTATTACATTCTGGTGGATGTATGTACTGTAAATGTATGATGATGATGATGATGATGATGATGATGATGATGATGATGATGATGATGATGATGATGCTTAATCATGTATGCGGTTAATTTATTTGTACCTGTTTTTGCTCATGTTTCTTTGTACCTTGGCTGCCAAAATCAGACTTGTGTTTATCTTTTTTTGTGAAAATGCTCGCAGCTCTCAACAGGCTCCTTTTGACAATAAGGCCTACAGAGTCACTTGGAAATCAAAAGTGTCCAGGATGAAGTTCACTCATCACATTGCCGATCATGCACTGATTGAACATTTGCTTACAGTATTCGTACTGCTTTGATATTACACTTCTAGACTTCATATCTAGTCAAGTGTCAAAACAAAGGTTGGATCATACATCTATCTCAGTGTAAATAGGATCATATCCTGGACCCCGAGGCGATCAAAGATGCAGAACGAGCCTTTGGGACCGGAGGTTATGAAGCTGAAGGTTGGGAAGAGGCGCCCACCTGTCAAAGTGGAGGGGGCCGTTTGGGCCGGCCGTTTTCACGTTCTGCTAAAGGATTGGCTGGAGGATGGTCTAACAGTCTAACATTGGATTCTTTTTGAAATTCACTCCACATCCACAACTTTCAAATCTTGAGTGTTACAACAAACGATTCTTGAAACTCATAAACTCTTTTTAAGTGTTGCTAGAAATTGATCCATGCAGCAAAGATGTTCGAAAAATACCAACGGATCCGTGGAACCAGCACATCACTCACCTAGACGGGCAATAAAACATCCACACCTCCATCATTGTGAATCTTGGTATCCCGAAAATATTCACTGACAATGGCTAACAAGAACCCATGGCGTAGACTGGCCTGACTGCATAATCCTGGAGATACGTCCGAGATATTGTCAATATATGATCATATATGTCGATTCTTCTTCTGAAGCAAAGTGATGTAAAGCAATCATAAGTAATCCAGAAATCAAGATCTTACATAATGAGAAGGAACTATCTGGAAATGTCTTTAACCTCACAACGCAGGAGAATGTGAAAGTGAAAGGAGAGTTTGATGATTCGGAATCCGAAGATGAGTGGGGAATCCATTGGAATCCTCAAGGGTGCTGTTGATTGTTTTGGATCACAAAGATGCGAAGCAGAATCTAGAGATCCTCCAGTGGCTAGGTGATACTACTTTCATTTCTGCATCTGTATACACTGTATGTATTTTTCATATTTGTGTGCGAAGAGTGTATCAGCGGTAGTATGCGGTACATAACCTCTTCATATATGGCGACTGCATTTGGCTCAAGACCACCGTGGTCAAGCTTGCACGGACCTAGTGAAGACTCCACAGCTTCACTCAATACTCGTGCATTGCGACCGAAAACAGAGTGATTCCGACTGTGTTGCACTCTCCATCACTTGAGTTGCATTGAGACCAATTGCTTGATAACACATACTGTGGTAATATATCACCTTACACCTAGTTTAGCAGGTACAAAGCTATTCGCAGGTTATCAGCCGTATTTAGCCGTCGGCAAATACGCACGCTGAGCTTACGATTAGCACTCTAAGTGATGAGTTCAAATGACACGTTTTCGTTTGACAATGCTGCCCCAGCTGTAGCAGATAGTCAAAACGACAGCCTTGAAAGCAGCGGAATACACAGTAGTCAAGATGGATCA
>DF240759.1:2500-23184 GCA_000507305.1 Breviolum minutum Mf 1.05b.01
TGGTTTGTTTGGTTTGTTTGTTTGGTTTGTTTGTTTGGTTTGTTTGTTTGTTTGTTTGTTTGTTTGTTTGTTTATTTGTTTGTTTGTTTGTTTGTTTGTTTGTTCGTTTGGTTTGTTTTTTTGTTTTTTTGTTTGTTTGTTTGTTTTGTTTGTTTGTTTGTTTGTTTGTTTGTTTGTTTGTTTGCGTTGGAATTGACCCATGTTCACCACCAAATTGTTTGCCACGGGAACTCCAACATCACACCGTACTGCTTCAGACATGGAAGTCATCCAGATCCCTGCTTGCATCATCTCTACCCAAATGCATTATTTGAATATGAGGGAGATTTGAAAAAAACATGTACATGGGACAAAACTCATGGTGATGCGACATTTTGTTGCGTTTATCGATGTTTGTGCCTTTTTGGGTCAAGCAGTGTTTTGTTGAATCAAAGCCCGGTTTTAGTTGCAGTTTTGTGGACGTGTTTGAAAATTTTTTCTCCACTTGTACTGTTCGCCATTCTCCCACTCATGCTCAATCTCTGCATTTCTTTGCATTTTGGTTCCTTCTTACATAATTCTCTTCCTGGATTTGCGAAAGCGAGCGGAGCAGTTTCTTGAGTAACCCGGTAACACAAAATTTTCTATAAACTCAAAGTATTCTGAAAGTTTAATCAATATCGGCTAAAACACACAACTCCTCCAGCACTGTCAAGACCACTTTTAGTTTGGATCTTCCTTAACAATTTGTGTTTTTTTGTTTTGTTTACTTAATTGCTGATGTGCCGATTGTTTCGGAGGCAAATTGAAGTTGGCATTACAGCGACAGATTGGAACATTAACAACGCTGCATGTAGCAACAAACATCATTAGTTTCGATTGTGTCGCACAAATTCATTGGCACCAAGATACTGATTCACCTGCATGACGATGAAGGTGAAACTCGTTGAAGAACGGTTCCAGCGTGTTCGATGCTAATTTTAATTTTTGAACAGCCGCCTAATGTGCATCAACACAAGGTGTTCATTTGTTGAAAACGTGGGTAAAATTTCAAAAATCCGCGCGGACTTCGGTTCAGTCCACAGTAAATAGTACCTTCTGCAACAGTCAAAACTTGAAGCATTCATCAATCTAGAAGATTGGACAAAATATGCCAGGAAGGTGTTTCCAAGGTGTGCTCAAAGGAATAGTCACAACAACTACATACCACTGATGTATGATTGTAAGGGCGTGGGCCAGATATTGAATTACTGTGGACTTTGAATGCACATGCTCCCGCTGGGCCTTAAATGTTTCACTGCAGGTTGTCTCAGAACTATGAACTTGGCCTCTGTTTCGTCTTTAAACCTGCATATGTTTTCTATTAGTGTGGAATTGCAATCTTGTTTGGAGGGAAGCTGGGAAGCTCACTCCTTTGTCATTTTGGCCACCTTGCATCCTGTTCAAGGATCAAACGCAGACGGGCGAGCGGAGAAAAATCGGTAGGTCTGTTGCCATGGGTCACGGAGGCAACAACGTCATCCCCAATGTGCACTTCCGGAAGGTCAACGGATGCCAAGCTGGTCGGAAGAACCGGGTTTTCATGCGCACCTGGTTGAACCAGGCCGGCCGCAAGAAGCGTCGCTCCAACACTCGCAAGGAGAAGGCGGCCAAGATCTTTCCACGTCCTTCGGCTGGATTGCTTCGTCCTTTGGTGCATCCTCCAACGCAGCGCTACAACATGAAGATTCGATTGGGCAAAGGTTTCACCTTGGATGAGTTGAAGGAGGCCAAGATTCCAAGGAAGTTTGCCAAGACCATTGGCATTGCCGTAGACCATCGTCGTCGCAACCGATGTACTGAGAGCTTGCAAGCCAATGTGGAGCGATTGAAGCTCTACATGTCCAAGCTGTTGCTGTTCCCGAAGAAGTCTGGTACAAAGGGTGTGCGCAAGGGTGATACACCAAGATCAGAGCTGCAAAACGTTGCCCAGAACACCCTGAAGGAGATTATCCCAGTGCCAAAGGTGGAGAAGCGCATCAGGTCTCGAGCCATCACAGAAGAGGAGAAGGCAGACTCTGCTTACAAGAAGCTCAAGAAGGCCCGAACAGCTGCGCACTACCAAGGCGAGCGAATGAAGAAGGCCAAGGAGGCTGCAGCAAAGGCCGACAGCTGAGATGCCTTTCTCCAGATGCGCCACACGACTCGCCGCTGACCAAAACAGACCTTGTCATAGTGCAGAGATTCAATTAGTCGACTATTGCTTTGGCAACTTCACATCCAAATTGTAAAATGTGAGTCTTTGCATTCCAACTGTCTTTTGTGTCGCCACGTGAAGTACGACTTCTCTTGCTTTCGGCTCTTTTAGCTGCCAAGTATATAGTGTCTTTTCCTGCAGCCAATAGTTTCCTGGACCAATGGTCTGAATCTAAGATGAAAAAAGTGGCTTTGGAAGGAAGCATGGAGGACATTTGTTTCATCCTTTTTTTTTGTAAACCAAGGCGGGCACAGGAGCTGGCTATGACCTGTCAGTGACCACCTTTTCCCCAGATGGCCGAGTCTTTCAGGTCGTGATCCAAGTGATCAATTTTCACCCGGAAATGATGTTTCTGGAGCTGCATTCCCAGGTTTTCTTCCAGGTATAGACGTATACTATAAGTCTATAGTAACTTCTAGTATATAGCTTATAGTAATGTCAAAATAACAAGATGTGCATTACACCATACTCAACTTAGAGTTTTCATTCCTCGGTGTCACTGGAGCACAAAGTTGGAGTTGCGGTGTGATGAGTCTTGCATGGTCATGTCTGATATCTTGCTTGCTGTATGGTTGATCTGTGAGGTTGAATATGCTGGAAAAGCCGTGGAGAACAGTGGCACAACCTTGGCAATCTGCTGCAAGGTCATCTCCGAAGCATTTCTCAAGTTGCCGCATGTTGGCTGTCGGTTAAAAAAAAAGAGTAGTTGGGACAGGAAATGAGGGACAGAAAAAGAACGTGAGATTTTCGTAGAGTTTTCTAGTATTCTAGGGCTTTCACCAATCAGGACGGTGTGGTCTTCGCAGCTGAGAAATTCTTGTGGCGCTCTCAGATGACATTGGAATCAGTTGACAAAAATATTGGACGCCAGTAGCGTCCCAAATCCAGATTGAAGGCTGAGGGGTTCTGAATTTTTTGCCAAGGCTTTCGAAGATGCTGGTTCCGGGCACTGCCAAACGAATATTCCCGGTTCTGCACCTTAGGAATTGGCACCTGGATTCACCCGCAAGCTGCGAAGATGTTTGTTAGATTCTTAGGTCCACAGGCGCGCTGGTATGTCCATTGCTGGTATGGTGGCAGATGCTAGGCAGATTGTCAGCTGGGAACCTAGGTGTTTTTGATTGTCCACATGATGCAGCAGTTTTGAAGTACGGAAAATCAAGCTTGCAGGGCATGCATTGTGCCTCTGTCAGTCAAGATTCGAGCAGAAGTCACTCTTCTTGAGTTCAAGCAAGGCCGTGCGCGCTCAGAAGCAACGCAACATTCTCAATGGATGACATCAGCTGTTGACCGAAATGTAAGCTGTGGGAGCATTTAATTATGATTCGGCCTTTGTTCTGCACTTGCACCCTAAGGCAGTACATGAATGCGTGCCCCAGTGCAAACGGAAACAACCGCAATGGGTAGGCTGAGATGTGCTTCAAATATGTATCGCTGCTGGTTTTAAGTTGGATTCTACAAGTTATGGAGTTGTTTGCGTTAAGTTGCTTTGCTCATCGTCAGGTATTGCGAGGAAATGCCACCAGAGCTTCTTGCTGAACGTTTCCATCTCAGCACAGAGATTCGTTTGCCGTTTGTTGAAGTTAGGGAACTTGCTTTGCAACCCGTTTTTTTGTTTGTCTATAGGTGAAGGATGAACTGTTTCCTCAAAGGTCCGTTTGAATTTTTTCTGTTGGTGCAAAGAAACACCTTTACACCACGGCCAGATTTCTAAAACCTTGACAAAAGCAAAAGATTCATTTCTCAAATCCTAAATACAGGAGACACTCTGCACTGGGGGAAAAAGCATCCCGAAATTCTTTGAGAGTCTAAGGTCTTGGGCTTTTCATGCATGCCTACACCTTGTGCGCGGGTTTCCGGCGGTTTCTGGTGTATGCTGAGGGTCGCAACAGTTTTTTGGCAGATGGTACATTAGGTATCTCTTTCTCTGCAGGTACTGGTCGGTGCGTCCTTTTGGTTGCACTGCTTTGTTGGGCTGTGTGGATCAGGTCTGGTGTTTTAATTTTCTTCATTTGCTCGAGAAATCTATCCGCCATTGACTGTAGGAGACCAAGAAGCCTAGCCTTTTCTGCATTGAGCCAAATGGTATGGTTTACAAGTGCCCAACATGGCATGGTTTCATCGAATTGTAGGCATGGCCATGTTTTGAAGCATGGAGGTACGCTGCCACAGCAGAGGGCAAAGGACCAACTGCTGATTGAGAAATTTCACAGAAATTCTAACGCAGGCCTTCAGGGACCCAACTTAACATGTCCCAGGCAAGCAAGCAGCCAAGACAGAGATTGAGAAGGTATTGGCGTGCTCCCGCCATGTTGAAAACTGACAATTTTGCATTTTTTCGTTCAGACACTTTTGTGGCAGTTGCATCTCAAAAATTTGGCAGGACTAACCCAGAGCTCACGTGCGAGCAGGCGTTGGTGCAGGTCGGAACATTCGATTTGTGGCTGTGGCTAGCAGGCCCTGGGAGGGTAATTGTTTTGAAACGTCCGAGGTTGCCAAGATCATCCACAAGGCAGAACGGGTCTATAGTCTACCATACCCAGATTCTTTTAAACACTTGAGTGATTTGGTCACTGTTGACCAAAGTCACAGTCTCATTTTTGCAGGTCCACGACGAGAAAGACAAAGATTTCGAGCTTGAGATCTCTTGGATTTGCCCTGCATCCAATTGCGAGGTGCAAGACTATGACTGGTGAATCAAAAGTCCTTTTACACTTTGTTCCACCAGATTTTTTGAAATTCATAGATCATGTGCCTAGAATGGTAACTTCCAATTGCTTTGAAGCTTTGGCAAATGTGTGGTCCATGCTCCCTGCCTTGTGCCAGCATGCCCAAGTGCCGGCGGAGCAGAGGAAGGCGGCAGAGACCGAGGCAAAACGTGCTCTGGAAGCGGAACAAGAGGCGAGTCACATGATTTCTTTTTTCAGTGTTTGATTCGTTGATTGATGTTGCATGTTTTTTTTGCTTTAAGAGTTAATAATGAAACGGTGAGAATTGATGTTGTATGATTTTTCTCCAGAATTTGTGGAGTTTATGTAAAATGATTGAAAGCATGTTAGAGCCACATGGTGAAGTTGGTACAGACCTTCACATGTATCTCCTGTGACTCCTGTGCAGGATGACTGAGCAGAGGAAATTCAATGAAACTCCAAGTTATGGTATTGCTACTTGAGCCGTACAGCCCCTAGTACATTACGATACTATGACAATCTGTGTTTTACTCTAAAAGTTTCTAGGCCCTTCAAAGCCGAGATTGTTTTGAGACACAAGCACAAGGAGTTCGATACGATACACAGCCGGAGTGTCCAGAAAGCTGCAGTGCAAAGGAGAGAACAGGCAATTGGATAGAAGGGACACTGCTTCGAAAAAAGTGCTTGCCTTTGTGTGGAGATGATGATGGCATTGCATTGCCAGAGCTCCTGATCGCGCTGATGCTTCCGATTCTGCAGCTTTGGCTCAACGACCATTCTGAGGGGGTGCGTGTGCTAACAGCCGAACACCGGCAGGCACAACCAAAAAAAAGGGAACTTCAGGAAAGCCAAAATTCATGGCTCCACGAAACAGGATGGCTGCTTCGAATGTTGTTAGCGTGAAATGTGCTTGGCTTTTTTCAGGTGCCCTTGACAGAAACGATGGTCGCCAGGATCCTGGGTGAACTGTTGATGGTTTTGGAGTGTGGATTTGGATGCAAGCTAAGGTCCTCCGAGGGATTTTGTACCTTTCATTGTGCTTGCTTTGTTCAGGCAGGGTCCCTGGATGTTGGGTTTGTGTTCTGCAAAAAACGCATGTCTTTGAGGCCAAGCTACTGTCCCTTGGCAGCGCCAGCAAAACGTCTTTCTGGTGCTGTTTGTTTTTCTTGTGCATGACATACTTTCAGAAGATGCTTGATCAACTTGAGTTGGAAAAAATGAAGCAGCATGTCGCATGAAGAAACTTTCTAGGCAAATATTTGAAACCAGTTCCAGGCATTTCGATTCACTCACGTTTGGAATACAACTCAGATTGGGACTTATGTGACTGCCGATGACCTTGATATGGCTTCTAAAGCTGCTGCTAAAGCAGAAACGGCACTTGGATGCAAATGGGCCAAGCAAGAAGTAGATACTGATCCAGACAAAGGCTGGACCTTTATATTGATAAATAATTTCAACTAATGGTATATTCGTATTCTATATATATATACTGGTATGTAAACAAAGGACAATATACACATCTTTCAGCATGGCTTGTTTCCCAACCTGGGTCTCTGTTGACTCGCCATCACTCCAAGGCATGTTTGACTGGCTCAACGATGACTATTGACGTTCAGACCTCGGTTTTTTCAAAGGTTGGATTGAAAGCCAATACCTCGAATGTACACCATGTTTACTTTGGAGGTTTTTTTGAGGAGCTTTCTAGGAAAAGGAAGAGTGGGAAGAGTGGTGACTTTTTTGGTTCCAGCTACCAACAGATCATTCTGAAGTGAGCAGTTGACTTCACTGTTCAGACTTAGGACTATAAGACGGCACGAGCTCAGCTGGTCGACGCCTCCGCCAATAATGTCTTGCTAGAAATCATGACGGACTGAGCGTCTCCAAGGGAGCTGTGTAATTTGGCACCCAGATTTGCATCAAAACAGTCTGATGGTGACTTGATAGATTCACAACAACGTCCCTGAATAGAACATGACAAGACTGGACGTATATATTATCAAAGAGGTAAACACGGGTGAAAACTTTGCAGAACTTGCGACACAACGACGGTTGCGATTTGTTACGTTTCGCTGCTTCCCAAGCAACGTGCAGGAAGCGTCAACTCCCGACGACTTGTCCTCTGGACTGTCTGCTAAGTTGCCAAATGCGATGATTGGAGCAGCTTCACCACTCGACCCTTGGGCAAAACGAGTTTTTTTTAAAACGAAAACAGATGGAGAAGCGTCGGCTGTTTGGGTGAGTCTACCTGATCTCAATGCAGGATTTTCCAGACTGGTGAATTGTGTGTGCTGAGCTTGTTTTTCTTTGTGCAATGAGCCCAGATCATGTTCTTTATCCTCCTGATCTTCTATGTTCTCTGGTGCTGTTGGACAGCTTGCTTTTTCTGCAAGTGCTGCCGTTGTTGCCAAAGGCAAGAATTTTGTCGCAAATTGTCAGACAAATAGTATCTGGAAACACACAAGAAGTTGTCACTGGTTTTTTTACACGGAGGCAGAGAAATATTCCCTTCATAGTGAAGTTGATCTTCTTGCTGTTGAATCTTGGATATGATTGTGAAGAGTTGCGTTGACAAATGCATCGCATCCTCAGAAAATCCCACAGAAAATGTGAAAAACTGGGGCCCGAGGAATCCCTGCACCTTTAGCTGTTGAAGCTGTTGAAGTGTTTTTTTGCAGTCAAGGATTGGCAGCTTTGTCTTGGCACTTGTGATTGTGAGCAGCCTATCATCTAGAGGGTATGCGAAGGCCACGGAAGGATTTGATGTGACCAACTGCGCAGCTGCCAAGATGGTACCATGGCTGCATGGCTGATGGATCTGTTGGCATCAAATTGTTGGGGGTTAATCTTAGAATGCCGTTCAACCTGAGCTCCCAGGGTTTCGGGTTTCGTGAGGTCAATTCCACCTTTCAGGGTCAGAGTGAGCCTTTTTTCTTGGGCTTGATTCCAGTGCTTACAATCTTTGATGAGCTGGAAGGTGGGGACTGGTGGACTGGTTCATGAGATGAATCAACTTTTCGTACCATTCGCCTTTTTGCTGTACGAAAATGATGAAAATCGACAGGAAGCTTAAGCGCGAATTCAGCATTCTTGAATTCACTCAATTCGATCCTGGACAATACAAAAGTGTCTCGCTTGAACTTCATCAAACATCTCTGGGCGCAATGCTGGGGAAACTCGGATTTTTTGGCCAGATGACAACGCTGTAGGGTGAACATGGTGCCAAGGAAATCACTGATGCAGTGGCAGTGGCCAATGCTGCTTGCTCAGCATTCGACATATTGCCTTTTTTGTTGCTGTAGAAGCTTTCTCTCGTGCTTCTCCATCCTGTAAGGCCAACTTAAACTTGTTGGCCAATATGTTGGGTGATTCCTCCAACGTGAACCCAGCTGGAACATTGCATGAGTGTCTGAACCTTGATACACAGCGAGACTGTCTCTTCGGACATCATACGATTCATGAGATTCAATACGTGCGCTGACAGGTGTAGCTTGTCCCACTTTAGCAACAACTCTCTCAGAGGCGACTGGTGACTCTAGTGACTCTATCAACCAAGTTGTAACAACTCCCTGCAGGTTAGTACAGCCTTATCTTCGGGTACAGCGCAAGCTCTGAGTAGTGCTCGTGTTGAAGTGAGCAACCAGTTGTCAGGAAGTGCCTCGTTTTTTGCAAAGTTCGTTTAGTCCGTGAAAATTCGGTTTGATTTTTGCCATCATTGCCATCAGATTGATTTTTATCAGATAGATTGATGGTAAAACAGATGAAACTTGAATTAAAACACTTACTGTAAACAAAAAGTACTTTTTGGAAAGACTGTTCCGAACAAAGTCCGAGCCGGGCTGGATAAATCACCCCAGTTGAAGCGTGTCTAAATCTATATAAATGATCCTCAGTTTTTTGGAGATTCTGACCTTGACTTTGGAGGATTCACCCACCCGGGGACATCCAAGGTTCATTGGCAAATCTTCAAAACTCCATGTCAACAGTGCTTGAGTTGCACTTAGCCATTGGTGCCGGGGTAACCCGAATTGGTGTGACTGGTGTGACATGTCGGGTGAGGGTATCACCGTTATCACCTCAACGAAAGCCACTCTCCTGACTCATGGCTACTGTCTTTCTGGTAGAATCAAGTACAGAGAAGATATTGTCCATATTCAAGATGATTCCTCTTCGGTGGTACATCGCAGTGCAAAAAAAAAGGACCAATCAACGGGGTTCACTCGGACACCGTAGAATGACACCATCTCAAAAATCCCAGGCCACGGCTCCTTTGGTGGAGTTGAAATCCACAGTGAAAAACGCCTTCCAACCCTTCGTCTCTGATACACTGATGGAACAAATCTCTGATCAGCTGGCTGCTAATGGGCTTCTTGGTGTTGAGATGTTAGGTTTGGTTGTTGCCATCAGGTCAATGTGAGGCAACAAGAGTTGAACAATTCTTTGACCAGTTTTTCACAGCGATGGTGGGCTGTGCTTCATCCAAGGACAATTGCGAGTGTATTCATGATAGGATACTCGGTTGAGAATGCTGGGCGCTGATGTTTGCAGTCTTGCCTTGTCACGCACGCAAAGCCACGCAGGGTCCACTGTTTTCTGCAGTGAAAAAGGTTTGAGTCTTGGGGAGGGTGTGTACCAGAATACTCAACAAAGATCAGGCAGAAGTTTTAGTACATGGATCAGAGCCACTTCATAAAAGCGTGTATGACATATTTTTTTTTATATATATGGGTGCGCGTTGCACGTTCCTGGTCCCCCCCCCCCCCCACCCCCCATGGTATGGTCCCCCCCNTACATTACATACCATACATATACATTCATATACATACATATACAACTTCTCCACCACCACCACCACCCACCACCACCCACACCACCCACCGACCGACGAGGGGGGAGGGGGGTACGTGGGGCGCTACTATACAGACCCATACATGGTGGGGGGGGGGGAGGGTACCTAGCGATGCTGGCCCATATATACACATCTTTCTATATACATGATGAATGATACACATTGCCTGGTCCCCCTCTTACAAGAGTAATCTTCCCCACTCCTAGGGCAGTAATAGTGGGAAGCTGATGGTATAACAAGAACAGAGGTCTTGCGCTGATTTTGGCAGCATGCGCCATGATCACTGTGATTATGTGGATGTGCACAGAGAAGACGAGCTCTGGCAGCTTGACAGCATTCCAAAGTGATGAGATTCACTTTTTCAAATCTGTTGTTTGATCGAAATCTCACTGTTTTGGCCGAGATGGTGGCCCTCAACAATACTACAAAAGAGTTCACCGCTGTTCCTGCTGCACTTGGTGCTGTGGCCGCTTGGCAGCAAAATTCCGACGTGTAAAAAGCTGGAAAAACGGACCGACTTGTGGACGGGTGCATTTGAGTTGCAAGCTTGGATCCTTGAGCTTTGATTTACCACTAGGCTGTTACTACACGATGTTGGGCTTCTTCTTGGGTGGTTTGCTGACAGTACTAGCCGTGCCTTTGGCATCCATGTGTCTTATCATGGAAGACATTTCCAGTGGGGATCCTCAGGTGGAAAAGTCTGAGTCAAAAAGGAGTGCTCTAGTTCTTGATGTGGCCGTGGTCCAAGAAATGAATGTGTAATGTCTGTTGAATATATATATATATATATATTAGAAGTCTCTTGAGTTTGAAAATTCAGAGGCCCCAATGGCGCATGGTTCCTGTTCATTTTTGTTTGGGATGTACTCAGTTCTCAGGTTCTCCATGGCCAGTGCCGGTCGAAATTGATAAGGTACAATGCTGAACGACATTGCGGGTCCCCTTGAGCTCGATCTGGCGGGTGAGCAGGGTTGGCAACCAAGATCGGTTGATGTCAGCATTGAGCTTTGAATTTGCATATAAAAAAGCTGTGCAGTTCATTGCAGTCTAAGGAGAGATGATGGGATCTATGATTGACCAATGCATTCAAAATTCCAGTGCCAATCCCCGGTCGCTTGGCTGCGCCTTCGTGTTTCGTGCCTTGCGATGTGCGGTCCAACTTGGTGCCAGTTGCTGTCACGCTGAGGCTGCTGGATTTGATCAGCGTTCCAGATGCCAATGGAAACACTGTGACGATGTATAACTTGCTGGTGAGTCAAACCCAGGACCAGCAAGGGTGGATGTGAACAAGACTCTTGCGACCCGAAACATGTTTTATTTTTTCTTGGATCTTAAGACGATTATCAGACAGTTGCCTCCCTTCCCAAGTATTGACTATCCAGAAGTCCTATACGCGTATGACACACTGACTTTTGGTATTGATAGGTACGCAATCGATTGAATAGAGTATTTGCAGGTCAGAATCTGCAAAGTACTACTATCAATCAACATCAATAGCCAAGTTTCTCTATGGAGTGGATGGTGCAGCGCCAAGATCAGGCTAAATCCCAAAGACTTGGCCATTGACTCTTGTAGCGAGGTGAGGTCTGATGGTGAGGTCGAGATAGGGAAGCTGATCACTCCGCAGGATCAAATCACCACCCAGTTCGATCAGATTGGGACAAGCATGTCTTCTGGTGGTGCGAGCATTGCTACTTCTACTGATTTTATCAAATTAAAAAACATGTTGCACCTTGGACTGCGTCAAGAGAGTCCCAGCTGTTTGCCCACTGAAGTGTCATTTTTAAGTAGTTGCTGTTTGCCAAGGTCGGACGTTGCGTTGGATACAATGATGTAACTCGTCTGATGGCATCCCACAATTGTTGTATGCACGAGAACCGAGTGCAACATTGAGGCTACCTCAGACATCCTATGGTTGGTCATCAGACACCACGTACCAGGACACATTTTTTCTTTTGATTTCAGTGCTTTGAGCCCTTTGGTTTGCTTGCAGCGTGTCCAGCAGTAACTATCCTGCCGCCCTCTCCCTGCGCTGGTATGAGCGGGCGGTGGTAGCCCTACCACTGGGAACATGAGCACCTACCACCAGTCCAACAAGCACCCCACTACGAGCAGACTGCGAGCACTAATATTACCAGCGATGGCAAGCACCAGCATCACCAGCAGCGCCACCAGCAGAAGCACCACCAGCACCAGTTCAGAAAAGCCCATGATCAGTTTTCCCTTCCCTTTTGGAACAGCTTCGTTGGATTTCGTTGGAACATGTATCCATAATCAACCCATTGAAACTCAAACTGAGATGAACTTGGCAGTGACCTTGAAAACCGAAAATGACAATTGCAAAGTGCAGTGACGTTGAGATTCAAATTGAGATCCTGTCCAAGTTTCAAGTTTTTTCTAAGACTGAAGATACCTTTCCATTTGACGAGCTGTCAAGGGCGGTCGATTAAGCAGAAGACTTCCAAGTGGTTTTATGTCACCAAACTTTCATGTGATGGTGACATTGCATGGTGTTTCTTGCTTGGTTGGCAGTTGGCAGTCTTTGCTTGGTTGGCAGCTTGAAGTCATTTGGGAGGACATGCTTACAAACTCTGCCATGTCCCCGTACATTTCGTCCACAGCTGCCTGTGTTGATGCCACTGTGCCCATTGGGTATGGGTTGACTGGAGAGGGAACCACGCAGACTCTTGGTGAAGCAGTGGAGGGATCATCCCCTTGGTTGGGTACCGGTGGGTCTCAAAGAAAACAGAGCAATGGATCCTAATAGCTTTTCAAAGATATATGATATATACATATATATACATACAGCAATATACTTCTGAAATTTTGATGCGCATTTGAACCCAATTGCATGTAATTGTCATAGATGAGAGCACATCCTGCAATTATCATGCATTGGACATGAGACCGTAATAGACCGTACATGTAAAATATGTCAAAATATACATGTTACGTTTTGTATTTATATGTCTATATGGGTAATATGTACGCAGCATATGTATATCTTCATATGTTGATTTTGATTACAGACGACAGACTACCTAATTTCCGGGATCTGTATACAGTGCTGCTCTGCATATAGGCCTTTCTAAAGTCCAAGAGGGAAAACACATGGAACCTGCAGCAAGGAAAGGCATCGACAGCTTCCTTGCAGCAATGGCAAGTTGCTTGTTTGCACTCGAATTCTTCAAACTTTGGCTGTTCATCGAAGTTGGTGCAGGGAAGTGTTTTGCTTTTGACTGCCCCTCCAAACGATGGCAAAATGTGGTGTGTTTTCTTGAGGCTACTATTCGTCGGTAGTGACCACCAGTTCCTGTGCAGATGACTTTGTTTGCAAGGCCCACTGCAAATGCAACCATGATACCGAGAGCTCAGAAGGGCACATAAAAGTGGGGAGATCCTCAAAACAGGTAGCTGGTAAAATGCACTGATGTGAAAGGGTACAAAACCATACAACATGGTGCCGCCATGTCAGTGTCATCATGAAAATAGGGACATTGGTACTTGGGGAAATTTCTTGACCCTCATTTATCAGCTAGGGTGCAAGGATATCAAGTCAGTGTTTCTTCATTGTGTTCACAGCTGAAAGAGCTGTTCAATTCTTGGCCTCTTTGGTGAGCAAAGGGCGGGCATTGACATGAGGTTTTATCTACAATAAAGTCACGCAAGAAAGTGACGGAGCTAACAAGAGATTCCATATCCAGGCGGTAAAGTTCGAGACAAAAGGACCAAGATCTTGGTTTGAAGTCTGTTTTGAACTAGATATTTTTGGAGCAACGCCAGCGACATTTTATTGATGATCATCGAATCTCAAATTCTAGGCAAGACAAGTGACAATGCCAAACAAGGTTTACAAGGTTTACTGCCAAGTGCAAATCAAGCAAGTTCACACAAAACTCAGAATGTGTTTGAATGTGTCCCAAAGGCCCAAATTCCATGTTCCAAAAGGACCCTAAAGTCTTTTTCCCATTAAAAGGCACGTTGAGACTTCTATTTTTGACCCCAAAAGTTGTGCCAACCGCTGTGTCAGAGCGCTGGAGTTATTGGCCAAGCAGACCATGATTCGTGCGCCGGGGCTCCCTGAAAGGTGAAGCTTGAGGGATGGAAAAGCTTTTTAAAGGAACTCAAAACACATGAAGCAGTATCTTGGAATAACAGGGTTTTTTAAAAGCACTGCTCGGGAAGATGATGATGATGATGATGATGATGATGATGATGATGATGATGATGATGATGATGATGATGATGATGATGATGATGATGATGATGATGATGATGGTGATGATGATGATGATGATGATGATGATGATGATGGTGATAAAATCAGATGTCAAGATGGGGTGATGACCCTTCCTATCAAGACAAAAGTTTCATTCTTCTCAGAAGGACCTCCCCTCAAGCAAAGTTGGAGTGAGTGAAACAAAGGAAGTACTGTAGTGCCATGTATGATCATATCACATTATATGATATGTAATTTTATACGAACAAAATTGAATACCTATGGGTCCCATGCAAAAAAAACTAGATACCTTGATATAAATTTATATAAATATCAATATCGTATGCAGCAATGATTGTATACCAAATATTCATTTTTCTGTATGTATCTATATGTAAAAATCTAAGCCCTCGGAGGTGAACATCTATTTGATCTGTGCTGTTTCAGGTTGCAGCCCGGGCATTCATGCAGCTGAAACACGCCGCGAGCTCGGCAAAGATGTGGAGTTCAATGGGAGGATTGCGAAAAGGTTGCAGCACTAACCTTTGCGATCCATCCAAAATGACCCCAAATTGTATGAAGCATGGGAAATTTCTGAAAAGAAAAAACAACTTGCGATGAATAAATAAAGTCTAAAGACAGAAACTTTGATTTTATAGCATTTTCTGATGTTTAGTTCTTAGATTTTGGGAATCAAAGCTTGGTGGAATCACATCAAATGAATTGTTTCCATCGCTCCATTTGCTTGCAACATGCTCTGCATCGTCGGTTTTCTGAGACGATTCGCTCCTCAAACATCTTCAAGTGTCGGCAGTTCACCGTGAACAACGTACCGTGCACCGTCAGAGGCCAAGATCAAGTGGACTTATCATTATATAGGAATGCCTGACTTGGGTCATGGGTATGTTTTGTTTTTTTATCCTGCATGACAGTAAAATTGAAAGTGGCAGTGATTTACATGTCATGTTGGAAACCAAAGCCACAGCTCGAGGTTGCAGCAATGAGCGATTCTAGCGGAAGTTGGACCGGTGATTGCACAGAGGCAGATGGCAGCTTTACGGAGGTGACCTATGACTGTCCCTTGGACCTGATTGACTCATTCGGCCGCATTGCAAACTGGATGGTCAGAGTAGTATCTTGTTTTGATGTGATGTTTTTTTTTGAGAGCTGACCGAGGTGATCTCCCAACATTTGTGAGTCTGGTACAGGACTGACAAATCTTCAGTTTTTATTCATTTTCATTGGACTTTTTTTTTGGCTTGGGAAATCTCAGTTCCATCTCACAGGCCTATAGTGGCTACCTCGACTCCGTGATGACAAGAGTGGATTCCTCCACGACCTCGTCCTTGACTTCCATTCAAGTCACTTTGAAGAATCTGCTGGTCCTGGCCTCAAGCTTTGCCTGAGGTAAAGGCCGAAACACCAACGAAGTTGCTTTGCCTTCCTGGCTTAGTTTTTTTTGTGATTTCTCTTGAAGGCTACTGCAAAAGCAAACCATGCCATGAAAGTGTAAGAGATGAAGTTTGGCTGCTGGTGCTTGTGACTGTCGGAGCTTGAGGACCAGTACTTCCTTGACAAGATTGCTCTTATTGGCACTGGGGTGACTTGTGGCTTCATGGGCGAGACATACAAGGAACACAATCGTAGGAGTTTGTTTGAAAAAAGGTGGCCTGCCATGCCTGCACTGACAGGACGTGGTGAGAGGGATGTGCTATGGTGGTGTTTGGGGCATTAAGGCGCCCTTTGGATTGCCTGAATTTTGACGGATTGGCCTCAAGTCCTCAACTTTTCTCGTTCTGGGCATTGCAACAAGGTTGTGGACTTCAGACATGGAGTATGTGAATTATTGTCATTGTTATTGTCGTTGTGGTCGTTGTGGTCGTTGCGGTCGTTGTGGTCCTCGTGGTCGTCGTCGTCGTCGTCGTCGCCGTCGCCGCCGCCTTCGAGGATGATGATGATGATGATGATGATGATGATGATGATGATGATGATGATGATGATGATGATGATGATGATCGTGATAATGATGACGATGTTTACCTGGATGACTATGATGTTGTGATGCTGTGATGTTGAAGAAGATTGAAGAAGAAGAAGAAGAAGAAGAAGAACAAGAAGAACAAGAACAAGAAGAACAAGAAGAACAAGAACAAGAAGAAGAAGAAGAAGAGGAGGAGGAGGAAGAAGCTATTTACGAGGAGGAGGATGATGTTGTTGATGATGATGATGATGGTGATGATGATGAGGAGGAGGAGGAGGAGGATGAGGCGGAGAAGGAGTAGGAAGAGGACGACCAGGAGGAAGAGCACAACGAGGATGACGATTGTGATTGCGACTGAAGTTGGTTTCCTCAGCTAGGCAGTAGCCAGCTCCTACACAGCCTGTGCTGTTCTGACGATGTTCCTTGGCATTGGACAGGTGCGGGTTCAGGTTTGAGCAGGCAGATTTTCAAGTTTGGGAGTTCTAGCACCAATGCAATTAGAGATCAATACCTAGCCCTCGTTTACCTACCTTTGTCCTTCACAAACTACAATGATGTAGTAAGCATTGGCAATTCTTTTAGACAAGCTCAGGCTCCTTGTGTTCTTGATGTACATACAATGGCGCTTGGCGATCGACAACGTCAATGAGTCTCAGTGACTTGGAACTGACTTGCTGGGCGGTAAGGGAGTGGAGCATTGGTTCATGTGGTCGGAGAATGTACAAAGCTGGTTCTTGTTCCGAATCGAAACTGCTGCAAATAGGTGGAATCTGGCGATCGAAAGCCAAGAAGTGAAAACGATCAGTGAGAATTGAAACAAGTACCGACCAACCTATACGATGAAAGGTGGCTTTGTTTTTCGGCTGCTTAATTCGGTCCATTCAGTCCGTGCATTTGCGGTTAATCTGTGGTCCCATTAGATATATCATTCGGTCTGCTTGTCTGTTGCCTTTGTGTATTCGATTTTTGGCGGTCAGAGATGGTCAGAGGTTGTTTTTGGTCGATGTTTTAGCACCGTTCCGTTTCAGGTTCTTGTTTTGAATCGAAGCGGTTGAAAGTATATATAAGATAAACATATATAATATATACATGTACTGTACAAAGACTCCAACTTCTGTTCCCACTCCTTGTTGATGTACCACTCTATCACCTGATGGTCAAGAGTTTTCCAAGCCACCTAAAAAGTTGTAGGATTTGTGTGGCCCGTGGCTGAACAAGATGACACGTCAAGTCACTGAACCATTTGTGCAGGAAGCTTTTGGGCAGTACAGCTGTGGTGCCAATTTCTGGCTAAGCCGCTAAGCCCCGACTTGCAAGGCTCCGGGTTGGCTTGTAGTTACTCGTTGTTTGTGGAAGGAAACAGGTGGTAGATTGGTGGTACAAAACAGGATGCCTGCAACATGTTTTCAGCTCACATGAGAAGAGTCGTGATGTTGAGAGAGAGAGAGAGAGAGAGCGGAAACATATTGTCAGACCAACCTGAACTTTCTCTTGGCTGAGGCTCCAAATATCCAGTGATTGAAGGCCTAAAGCGTAAGGCAATCCCAGAGCTGGTTTGCCAGGTTTTCACTGTTTCTTTATTTGCTGGAGACACTGACTTGACCTGAACAGTCGCAGCTTCAGATCTTTTTGGAATTGATTTGCACTGATAGTGTGCCAGCAAACGGCTCCCCCAAAGGGGCAGCAATTGTAGATAGATGTCCTCATCAACTACTGTACCCTTTTTTTGCGCACTCAGTGTTCCATTTTGCCTCTTTTCAGTGGCAATGGGCTGTGCATTAAAAAACCACCACCCCAAAGCATGTTGCTCGACTTTTTTGGACCTATGGTAATTTACTGATGGATTTCTCGTGAACTTTCTGGGGGGTTTGGAGGACTGCACGACGTGACAGTGCTGAGTTATCACCAGCCGCGTTTTTTCATGCGCCGATTGTGGCACTCATCACAACGGCTGCGCGATGGTGAAAGGGGAGCATCTACAAAGGCCCAGCCTTTACCACGGCAAACGTTTTGCAGACCACGATGTCTCATGGATCCCCTGATACGGCCTGCTCGCGAGAAGGGCGTTTTCTTGGAGCTTGCGTGAAAAGTATCAATCATGAAGGAAATGGGAAATATTGAGAAGCATCAGGAACTCCAAAAATGTCAAACCTGCCATCTCCGAAAGCCGACCTTGTGAAGCAGGCAATCGAAATGTTCCGAAAAAAACCCACGAAGACCGTGGGATTCAACTCGGGTGGAAACCAAGCTTTTTAAAGCGGGGGGATTTTGTGAAGCACAACGCTATCTCGGCAAGTTGAAGCAGCCGTTCAGCCTGCCGTTCGTTTCAAGATTTTGTCCCTCGAAGTGTGTGTTTTTAGATCGTGTGACAAAAAGATGTGCGTGCCTTTGGATGTGCTTTTGCAACAAGACAGGAATCTACAGAAAGATTATCCAAGTGAAATTCAGGAACTCCTACAGTGCCGCAGTTCATCAAATAGAATTCACCCAAGGTAATTTCAAGACGACTTTCCAATTCACCGCAGGTTAGCGCATGCCTGTGAGATGAAGCCGCTGACAAGTTGACACGAAGGATTCCGAGCTACAAAGAATGCACCAGAACCATGCTTCCATGAGAAGCATTCTAGACCTTCGTAAACATGTCAAGCAGGACCGAGTGTTGAACATCGTAAAATGATTTGGATAGCTTCAGAGCTTTGTAGCTCCGACTGGATTCCTGGTAAAAACGCTTTAATTAGGATACTCAAGTTTTGAGTCTTGATTATGTGTAGATTGTGGAGATGGCAACAACCCATGACCCCTTTCGTTGATAGCCTTTGAATGCGGAACCCCGCCATGGATGATGAGCCGATGGACTCTACCACAGGAAGTGGAGCAGCAGGAGGGATGGATCTGAGATTTGAAGCCGTTGATAATATCATCCATGGACCTGACATGTGTTGCTTGCTTGCTTGCCAGGAAGCTGTGACTTGCTTGCAGGGTGATCTACTGGTGGCTGCGCTATCGGAGTGTGTGAAAGCCTTTCGCCGGCACAGCACCACCTGGAGTTGTGGTTGGGAGCTGCGAAGGAGTCGTCGCGCGCTTTCTTGCATTTCACGGACCACGAGGGGCCCAGAATCCATTCTCTTCATGTTGAGTTTTTGGGAAGTTGTGGAGCCTTGCAGGATACCAGGAAGCATTGTCAATGATGTTTCTATTGATACCTCTGGAAGCTTTGTTGCTAGTGCTTGGGAGGCTCGGTCGCTGGAGGGATGGGCATGAAGTATATACATAAACGATGGATACCAAACGATCGGGAGAGTGATTAAAGTTTCCAAATATGAATAATACCAGGATTATTGCTAAGGATGCCATGGAATCATCTTTTCCTCTTCTGCGCGGCTTGTAGAGGGCGAGGAATTTATAAGCTTGATACTTGGAATGGAAGGCTTCTTGGTCTGTGCTGATTCTTTCTGCCGAGAAGGTTACAAGCTTGTTCATAGCATTCCTCCCAAAACTATGGTTCTATGGAACATGACCCAAGCATTTTGGAGGACACACTGTTTTTTGGATACTCTTATCGCCTGCAGGATGGGACCATTGCAGTAGATGCAGTGTCAGGGACCTCCACGAGTTCTTGGAAGAGTTTGATGCCTACGCCAGTGCCTCCAATGGTTTTGAATGGAGAAAACTGGCTTTGTCCCTTGTGGTTTTTCCCCAAAGTGTGACTGCCTTGTCTGGGATGCCATGTCGCCATGTCTGCCTCGCTTGGCTCGGCTCTTCCTTTTGTCTCCGGTAGCGTCTCCCATCTTTTATCCCAGCTGGTGTGGGACGCCGTGTCCGCCTTGTGGGGTTACTCACTCATTACTGCTCGAGTTTTGTCCGTGCGACAAGGGGAAAATCAAAAGAGCGTTGCAAATTCTATGTCTAATATTCCTACAGCTGTTTGGGGTCTAGGATTGTGAAATTTGATCATAGGTCCGATTGGTCACAGACGTTGTGAGCTTTTTTCTTAGATTGCAGTACCAGGTGCTCAGCGTTGCAATCTACCCAAGCTATGAAGAGGCAGATTGCAATCATTTCGTCGTTTCGTTTGAAATGTCAGGACGGTCTCCACGTGAAGTGACTGGCATTCTAAGGCCTTGGGTCAGCGTGTTCTATGCTCCGGTGGGCAGGAGCTGAGGGGAAGGCATTGACGTTCCAGAAAGAAAGATACTGTAAATCACCATACATGAAAGCATGGCTGGTCAATGTGTGATCCAGATTCAGAGACACACCAGGATCATGGCTCACAACTACAACTACTACTACTACTACTACTACTACTACTACTACTACTACTACTACTACTACTACTACTACTACTACTACTACTACTACTACTACTACTACTCCTACCAGTGCTACTGGACGTCAGACAGTGAATGATGAAAAAGACACACGACATTCGAGGAGGTCAGGGGATAGCAGCCATTCAAAGTCCCCAATTGAGTTCAGAACCCTCTGAACAACTTCCGCCACTCCTATATGGTTTTATAATTAGAAATACAATTATACCAGCATAGACCCCAGATAGCAAAAACCAATTTTTGTGTTATCAATGCAGAGAACAGTGTAGCGTCTGCAAGAAGCCCCAAACAAAATTCATTGTTGTTTTCTTGGGCGTCTGCTTGAAATTGGTGGCCCTGAAAATAGGAAGAACATATGAAACAGAAATTGGCACCCTGCAATGGCACCCACCAATGGCCCCA